>JAOTOM010003228.1:60000-130000 GCA_034440615.1 Ashinkailepas kermadecensis
TTGTGGAAAAAAATATTTAAAAATCGGAGATTTTTCTTCAAAGTTTGACAAATTTCAAATTGGAAATTTCACATACAAAGCCACACCTGTGGTGATGTGAGGATCCTCACGTTTTCAATAGGGCTTACCGATACATCAGCAACATCTTACGTTATTATCTGTGTATGACAACGAAAATAATCAACAGTGACTATCACAATTGCTTGTAGCGTTTATGTAAGTCGAAAAACAAATTCCCCACGTCCTCTTTCCACCAGGCGTTTTCGAACACTGATTTGTGCTCCGGCACTGCCAAGCCTGTTGTCGTTTCCTTCCTGCTGTCAACCCCTCTGTTGTTCGCCAGCACCTTTATCTCCCTCGGAACCGCTACCAGGCTGGAGAGTATTGAGCTATGTACGGATGGGGAATACGGATATATGTACCAAGTACGGATGGGGTGGAAGGGAAGACATACACGACACAAATACCTCGGCTTTTATTTGCCTTTAATACATAGTCATCAGCAGTCCACAGAGACGCAATGCATTTTCTTCAGCACAACCTGCCTAACACTTAATCGCCGACACAAAGTGATCCTCATGTTTGTTATAGGTACCTACCTACCGCGCCAGATGCAATATGTAGGTAATCGAACTGATTCAATGGGGTTGGGTTGCGTTATTTCCATGTTTTATATTATTAAATACATATCAGTTGTTCCGAAGTACAATTGCGTCGCTACGCGTAAATAAACCCATGGGTGGCCTATCGGTAACTCGTAACTTTGAAATTCGTGATGATTTTTCAGGGAAACTATAAGATCTACATTAAGAAGGTAGGAATGTTTTTTTTACAAAGACGTTTTCCAATCATGTCCGTATGCCATTGTTGATTGATTATTGGGGTTTTAGGGTGCGTCAACCCCAGTGGGTTATATTGCACCCATAACAAGCTTGCTTAATCACACATCAGATTGCCACATATGAAGAGCGCTTAACAGAGCATATCTGTGGAAGCAAATTATCAGCTAGGAAGGTGTGTATATTATTTCAAATCCTATATCTGCAAGAAAGCTCAAAACCGCTCTGTTGTGTATAAATCGGGAATCGTTTCCCAACAAGTCGTCCAACTTCAGAGTATTAGCATCATATCCGAAGTGACGCCTACGTTCTTCCGTATATGCCGGGCGCGCCACCAACACATGGTGCACAGTTAGCGCGGCATTACACCTCATACATTTCGGCCTTTCTTGCCCGCACAATAAATACCCATGTGTGGCTAGCGTGTGGTCAATTCTGCGTATGTCATTGTTCTACCTCTTGTAGCTTTCTAATGAAAGAAAGCTTACACGAAATCCGTCCTACCCCGAAAACGCAGAAAGTCATGAAGAGCGGACGGCCATATCGGATATTTATAAGAACGCATCTTTTTATTCTTTGCTTGGTCAGCGAAATCACACCCATTTTCATTTCCGCCGCCAAATTTGTCAATTTTGATGGGCTAAGGGTCACGGGAAGTCACGAGGTCACGGGGTCATGAGGTCACGAGGTCAAATGTAGGAAACACTGATATTTTATTTCGGGAATGTTTCAGTTGATCCTTTTTCTTCTGAAATATATATAATTTGTCACCCTTTCCGCTTCTTATTGATGAGATATCCATCGTCAAACCAACCCATGTTATTTGATCTAAAAATAATGCCGGAGGCTATAGCTCAAAAACCGTTGGCCGAATCTGGCTGAAATTTGCACAGCAATATTCAGAGACAAAGACTACCCTATGAACGAATTTTGGTCTCAATAAAAAAAATGATGGGGTGAAGTGCATTAGTCGATCTGTCGTGGAACGCACAGGCTGGTGTACTTAAGATCATAAACTCATGGGAGATCCCAGGCTAGAAGCGGCTGCGAAACAGCATACAAGTACTGAGTGCAAGATTATTGTACGACTGACATCAATGCTTGGCGGTGATTATTGTACGCACCGTGTCGTCACCTTAAAACAAGTACGCAGCCTAGTCTACGATGAAAACATGTATGAAGACCAGCTGTCCAAGCTGGAGAGGCCATTTTGGGAAAGGTAGTGAAGTCGACGATAGTCCATAAAATACACAGTCCACAGCACTAAGTTCGCGATCAGAAATGCAAAAATATTGGCATTGCTGCCTCACCACCTGTCTCACCTGAGACCAGTCAGAGGGCAGCATCTTACCATGTCTGATTGTGAGTGTCCTTCTCACCTTCTGAGCCAGGTCAGAGGGCACCGTCTGGTCGCGTCTCGCCCTGAGCGCCTCCACATCTCTTGCCAGAGTATCACGTGTCGTCAGCGGCAGCTCGCAACACTTGTTGTCCTCCAACAGCACCTCAATCACACCCTGGTGACGGAGCACGTCATTATCTGGAATACTTCAAACGCCCACTGGCGACGGAGTGGTGTATTCTCTAGAAATACCTTATTCACCCTCGACACGACGACGTAGTATATTCTCTAGAATACTTCAATCACCCCTTCATAACGGAGCACAGGCTATTATGCAGAAATACCTTTGACATCTTAGCCCTCGATGTACAGGGCGAAGGTTATCCTCCAGCAATAATTAATCACTTCCTTGATGGGTGAGATGCAAGTGATTAAGCATATAAATTGCATCATCACGGATGGCATGGACATTATGTTTCATACACAATGTCATCATCACTCTGATGGCAGAGAACAGGTGGGACGGGCTTCGTACACGGCAGCAGGCTCTGAAGCAGGCCCTGAGCAACGGTGCACCGGATGCAGTGTTAAAATAATGATTTCTTGTTAGGCGTGAGATGTCGAAACGGGTGCAGGAGATGTCAAAATCGTCGTGCAAGTAATGTCATTACAAATTTTGTTAAGTACTGCAAACCCAGTTTTGAGACAATTGCGTGCATATGACTGTTCCCGTTTTGCGTGTTTTGAGAGGTACCCAATTTGTGAACACCGATATGAACGATAATGATACAACCACCTATGCTATAAACTGGCATTGTATAACATATCACATCATAGGTAATCCCTTCACCTGGAATTACGCTACCGGATATTCGTTATCACGATCCCGGTTCCGTTATGGTGAGCATAAGCATGATACTTGCAAACAGGTTAGCTAGAAACGAGGAATGTAGACTTCACAAACACGCACCAACAAACACAATGTCGATAGTCCTTTGGGAAGGATGTCGATTCAGTGTTCAGTAAGTTGTATATTCAACCCTATTTCGTGAATAATTTATCACTGACCAGATGTCACGAGGCGTTCAAACGTCTTTCATTGCTCTACCTTTCCACTGGCAATGTAACGAAGTTAGGTTCTGGCAGTAACTCACATATCAAGTTAGGCAGCCAAATTATAGCTGTATATTTCGGAACCTTCCAGTCGCTGTCCGCCGTATTGCAATACCTGGTGTGGCAGGCTAGGATGCTGAGCCAGCGTCTAGGTGCCGATGGCCGTCCGACGGCGTCTTGCAACTTCCTTTGGGTGTGGCGGGTTATATGATAAGGCCGCCGATCATTGAGGTGTAGAAGCAACCAGGGTTCAGGGAATCGCTGAAGGCTTGTTGATGAGGGTGGGCTGTCTTTCGAACCAAGCATTCGCCAGCCAGACAAGGTTCAACTAGACTATATCACGAGTCAAAGAAGATCTGGGACCACATGTCGGAAAGCCTTCTCTGCAGTCATGCTTCCAGCTTGTAGCCATTGCTGATGTATCCTCGTCTTGATATCCGGTCCTCATAGTGTGTTTTAATCTCGTACCCGGCGCCTATGCTCCGTTCTCACCTAGTATCCAGCGCCGCCGCTGTATTGTCACCTGGTAGCCGTTGGCGATGCTGTGCCTCAGCCGGTGGTAGAGGGACCGCTGCGGCGGAGGGGTGCAGTGTCCGTTGACGGCCAGACAGTAGCCGGTCAGCTCGGCCTCGCTCAGCCACACGAAGTCGGAGCTGTGACGCCAGGCGGCACCACTGTACACTGACTGACTGACGGCGAAACAGCGTGCCGCGTCGCTGTACCGCGCTGGCCAGGAGCGACACGGTCAGGTCATGTCAGGTCAGTCAGGCAGGTCACGGCACGACACGTCGGCACGCTTGACGTGAGACGCACTGATGCGCTGACAAGGCAAGCATTAAAGCACACGAGGCGTCCGCTTACCAGATGTCCTACTCATGCCGGTCCCATACCGATCCGGTATGCCGGTCAAGTGGCTGGTCGCCTCGGACCGGGGGCCTGGGATTGTTCCCAGTGCCCGCCGGCCCGGCCGGCCGGGGTAAGAGGTGGGAGGCGCTGGATCCCGGTCGGGGTGGTAAGTCTCTCTCTCCCGACCGGGTGACGGCGCCGCCTGCCCCGTATAGCTCCTCGGGCGCCTGGCGTCCTCCCGTCCGCGGGGCCCAGGCGCCCCCCCCGTTGAGCCCGTGTGGTGGGGCGCCCGAGTAGTTGAAAACAATACTTCATTGCATCTACAACACCAAAAAAAAACACCCCTGGTCCCTCTCGTGAGGACCAGACGAACTCAGTCGCGAATGTAACACGCACGACTCACCCGGACAACGCACCTAAAAGATATAGACACTTTTGACACTCGAGTCCAACCTCTACGCCAAGAATATCCACTCCGCGCATCTCGCTCTTCAAATCGACCGACCCAGATAAAAAAAAACTGTCATCTCTCTCCCCCGTTCAACGCAAGCGAGGATGTGACCGCCTTGGAACTGTGACGCGCGGTGACAAATTACGGCATGAAGGGATCGAGGTAGAATTTCGCTACGAAGAGGATGCAAGGAGAGCTTTGGACATATATAAATTCACCTGTAGCATACGTACCCCAGATGGGCCTAGATATATCGCCATCCCCGTAAAAGTCCAACCCCACAATACTAAGAACTTCTGCAAAGGGGTGATCAATTGCTACGATCTAAGGGATGTCACAGAAGCAGAGATCGTTGACGGATTGGCGGAGTACAGTGTGCTGGAGGCGCAGATAATGAAGCTGCGAAGGGGAGGGGAACTTCATGCAACAGACAACATCATTCTTACTTTTAACTCCACCGACTTGCATCCAGTCTCAGTGGGATATGTCCGGGTGAAGGTTCGAGTTTTTGTCCCCAACCCCATGAGGTGCTTCAGATGCCAGCGATATGGTCACACGACTCAGCATTGCTGCGGTCGCCCTGCATGCGGCCGATGTGGATCGGCGGATCACACCCTCGACAGGTGTGAATCGGACAGTTTCTGGTGTGTGAACTGTGGGAGAGGACAAGTGCCTCACACAACATCTGACCGGTCAAGCTCAGCGTATCTTAAGGAGAAGGAGATATTGTCTCTGAGATGCACGATAAATCTGTCTTTTAGGCAAGCCCGTGAAGCGTACGAGGATAGCCATCCGAAGATTTCATACGCACAGAAAATACGTACTCCAACCAACAATGGACAACAGCAATCTACTAGCGCTGCGCAGCTGCTTGCCCAGCTTAGCGCCTTGTTACGGTCTTTCGGTGTATCCAGCACACCCCCTTCCACTGGGGAAGAGACAGCCACGGTGCCACCCATATGTCCGTCGTATAGGCCTGACCAGACCATAGAGATGCCACAGTCAGCGCCTCACCGGGCTTCCGCAGTACCCTCGGAAGCGGCGGAGGTGGCACACGAGGAGGGCGGTAAGTGGACGGAGTCCAACGATCCAACTCTCACTCCCACGACAACCATTCCACCCAAGCATCCCCACAGTCCATGCCCCCCCCCCCCCTCCAACGCTCGTCAGTGCACCGTCACGACGCATCCCCGTAACGCCTCCGTTTGCGGACCGAACACCGACCGTCAGTGTCCGCCAAGGAGCCCCAGCTCGGGGACGCACAAGCCGCAACGCATCTCCGAACGCACGAGCGACAGAAATTCCCCAGGTAACCGCTCCACCCTCACCAGCACTTGGAAGCTTCGCACCTCGCCTTCCCCGACCAGCTGAGACATCGCTCACAGCACCACCCATCCCACCACGTGTGGGTGATTCCCTTGTATGTATATCTCCCGTCAGAGGCAGGAAGCGGGCTCCACCCTGGCAAGCTTCTCCGACCGATGGAGGATGCCCCAGGGCGAGGTCACGGGCCCAGTCAGGACCATCCATGCAGTAGTGACTACGCAGTTAGTCACTCTATCATCTTAACACATTTTAGCTGATTTCTTCTACAACGATTTTACAATGGAACTGCCGAGGCCTAAAAACCTCCACTTCTGACCTTGTGACTGTTTTAAATCGACACAACCCGGTAGCCATTTGCCTTCAAGAAACCAAGCTGGCACCAGAGGACAACGTGATGCTGAAATACTATACTGTGTTCCACCACGACGTACCATCTGGAAACGTCTTCCACGGGGGCGTACTACTCGCCGTCCACCATAGCGTACCAGTACGAGAGCTCGCTCTCCGAACCACTCTGCAGGCAGTCGCAGCGGAGGTGACTTTCAACCACAGGCGTATAAGTTTGTGCTCCCTGTATTTGCCCCCTGGCGTCGCTTTCCCCACTGCTGACTTCAAGCGGTTGCTGACTGAGCTTCCCCCATCAGCACTTCTCGATGATTTCAACGCCCACCACACTGCGTGGGGATGCATAGACATCAACACACGCGGTCGAATCCTCGAAGACTTAATCCTACAGGGATCACTCTGCCTCTTAAATTCAGGTGCACACACCCATCTTACTATGCCATCAGGCCGAACGTCAGCATTATATTTGAGCTTGGCCAGCCCTCAACTGACCCAGGAATTTGAATGGTCAGTCGACGACGACTGCCACGGAAGCGACCATTTTCCGGTATGGCTAACCTTTCGAAGAGGCGCAGTTTTAGGCGCCCGGCAGCCGCGCTGGAATCTTAAGAAAGCAGACTGGACTCGGTTTGAATCAGATATACATGCTGTTCTTACTCGTGAGACTGAAAACCATTGCACCCACATCGATGATTTTACAGCATGACTCATCTAGTGCGCCTATATATGCATCCCACGCACTTCTGGTACCCTGCGCCGCACCCCAGTCCCCTGCTGGACCGACGAGTGCGCGACAGCTATCCGCGCGCGCAAGAGAGCCCTGAAGCTCTTCAGTAACCACAGCACTACCGCGAACATGATGGCATTCAAACGGTCCAGAGCTGTCGCCAGGCGCACGATAAGGGCAGCAAAGAGAATCTCCTGGAGAGAGTATACAGGCGAAATGAACCGCTTTACCCCCACTTTACAGGTGTGGGCTTGAATACAACGTATATCGGGTCAGATTTCCTCCAGTCCACTACCTGTGTTGCAGATTAAAGGTCGAACCATCCCTCACCCACTTGACGTGGCCAACGAGATCCCCAATGCCCTAGCGGAACGGAGTCAAGATAGCAAAGCCAACCCTAGATTTCTGCAACATAAACGTGGATGCGAGACAAATCCTATCGACTTTTCCACCACAATACAACACCCTTGTAATCAACCATTTATTTTGGCGGAACTCAAACACGCAATTAATACGCTCAGATGTGTATCTGAGGGACCGGACGCCATACACAACGACATGCTGAAGCATCTTCCTCCAAGTGCTATTGATGTACTCCTGACATCCTTTAATGACATATGGGGAAAAGGAAGCTTCCCGTGCACTTGGCGCGAGGCCACAGTAATCCCGATTTTGAAGCCTGGGAAAAGTGGTCTGGAAGCACTCCACTGCAGACCAATTTCGCCTACATCGTTGCTTTGTAAATTGATGGGGAAAATGGTAAATATGCGTCTGACATGGTTTTTAGAGCAACAGGACTTCTTCTCAAATGCCCAGTGCGGTTTCCGGAAAACCGATCCACAGTGGACCATGTTTTAGCTTTGTACACCGTTATCCGTGCTGGTTTTAAGGGTCACAAGCACGTAGGTGCAGTGTTTTTCGACGTGGAGGCCGCCTATGACACCGCCTGGCGTCACGGCACTTTGATGAAGTTGTGGGACTGTGGCATTAGAGGACCCATGGGAGTCTTCATCAAAAACTTCTTAGCTAATCGGTGCTTCCGCGTCCGACTTGGTAATCAGTCATCAGGAAAATGCGTGCCTACGAACGGAGTTCCACAAGGAAGTGTGCTCAGTGTGTCCCTGTTTGGAGTGCTAATCAACGATATTGGAAAGAGACTACCAGAAAATATTGGACGCTCACTCTTTGTGGATGACCTCGCAATTTGGCTCTCCGCTTCTCGTACACCATCTCTGAACCGGCAGTTACAGCTGGCCATACATCACCTTGAAGATTGGAGCTACCGAAACGGGCTTCGATTTTCCGCAGACAAAACAGTCGCTGTACACTTTTGTCGCCGACGGTCGTGCTTCTCTGAACTGTCACATTCAACTATATGGAAAACCAATCCCGCTGCGAGCTTACGCCAAGTTCCTCAGCGTCTCTCTCGATAGCCGTTTTACATACGGTGACAACCTTAAATATCTGCGCCAGCGCTGTTTCAAAGCTCTTAATATCATGAAATGCGTGGCGCGAACAATATACGGAGCAGACCGGGCAACACCCTTACAGATGTACCGACAGCTCATCCGCTCTAAGCTTGACTATTGTTGTTTTGTGTATGATGGCGCCAGCACCCCCAGAAAGCGCGTGCATGATACGGTCCACAATACAGCCTTACGCATTGCAACCGGCGCATTCAGAACTTCGCCAATAGCAAGCCTCCAAGTGGAAGCCCACGAGCCGCACCTGGCATTGAGACGTGATAAGCTTGGCCTTCGATATGCGTGTAAACTGAGGAAATATCCTCTACACCCAACGTATGACGCGGTGTTTTCTCGCCGTCTATTGGCATTGTTCCACGGAGGACGGAAGGCAATCTCTGAATCCTTCTGCGTAAGAGTGCAAAAACAAATTCGCACAAGTGGTTTCCCTATACGTGGAATTCGTATTGCTGACCGATCGCAGATACCACCCTGGGAATTAGTGTCGCCAGAAATAGACCTGGCTCTCTGTACGTCCAAGAAAGGTGATGTCCCCACCGAACTGTTCCGGTTAAATACACTGGAGCGCATAGCCACGTACGACGGACGCACCCTGATATATACAGATGGCTCAAAACGAAAGCAGGGTGTCGGATGTGCGTTCGTCACCGGATCCGTCACGAGGTCCTTCTCGCTTCAGTCAAATCCATCCGTTTATACATCGGAACTGGTTGCGATCCTCAAGGCGCTATGCTTCATTGAAGTCAGTGAATGCTACTCCTGTGTTGTCTTGTCCGACTCTCTGAGCAGCCTATCGGCACTGGAAAGTTTCAACCCACAGGAAGCTCTTCTGCGGGACATCTTACATCGGCTCACCCTACTGAAACGAGGAGGGAGATTCATTTCCTTCTGCTGGATCCCAAGCCACGTTGGCATTAGGGGGAATGAACTCGCCGACGCAGCGGCGAAATGAGTGCCACAGAAACCATGAACTCGCACCCTCCCTCTCCCTTCACGGGATTTCTATCCATTGATCTCAGAGTACATGCATGATAAATGGAAAAGCCGCTGGGACGCCCTAGGCACTAATGAACTCCAAGAAATCAAACCACGAGTAGGGTACTGGCCCTCGTCTTCCAGGAAAGTACGAGCGGAGGTGGCGTTGGCACGACTCCGAATCGGACACACGTACATTACACACTGCCACCTCCTCATAAATGAAGACAAGCCAGTATGCCCAAGATGCAATTCTCCACTAACGGTACATCACAGTCTCACATGTCAGCACTACGCACAGGAGAGAGCCCAGTACCTTTGAACCAACAGGACATTCCCCAGTCTCCTTCAAGGCGACTCGGACTGCTTAGGAAAGGTGTGTCGATACTTTAACTGCAGGAACTCTGAGTGTTGCCCGCGACGATGAACACTACGGTTCTACTACACCCCACAACACTTCAGGGGCAACGTCTTCGTACTCATGTCCCCTCCTCTATCCTGGACAGGATGAGACAGCCTGACCAAACGACTGCCCGGACCAAGACCTCCGAATTACCAGCCGCCCGTCCTGACGCCGGCGGCGGCCGCACTCACCCTTGAAGAAGTGGAAGCGGCCGAGCTCGAAGCTGACTTGGCAGACCAGCTCGTCGCCGGAGACGGCCGCCGCTCGGTGCCAGACATGAGTCGGCTCGGCCGTCTCCGTATAGCGGCCGAAGCAGTCGGCGGTGGGCAGCAGCGTGGCCGGCAGCAGCGACACCAGCTGAGTCAGCAGCGCCTCAGAGCCGGCCACCTGCGCCTCTAGCGACTGGCGCACCGCGTCCACCACGTGCGGCATCATCACCGTCGGGTCCTGCTGGCCGGGACTGGCCGGGCAGGCAGCACGTCAGTGTGGTCTTCACAGGTGCAGCCGAGTAGGATAGACGTCGAAATCCCACTCTCCGGGACCGGCTACAGTTGGTGGGTCTGAAAAACATCAGCTCCAGGGCTGTGTCTGAGAAATAACACCCAAAATTTTAAAAATCGAGCTCAGTGCAATTTCTGATTTCGTCCGAAATTCAATAACTCAGACTTTCCAGGTACAGCCCTGGTGAGCCAGGGGCATGCAGGGGACTAGGACCTTCTTCGAAGTTTCACCCTCTAGAGCTCAGTGAGGAATGACAGGAGGAATGACTACACCGACCCTATATCCATGAGTAGGTTGCGTTGGCGGGGCTCAACAGTCCTTATATCTAAGGCTGGAAGGGGAGCCAATCAGCCCAGCCTGATGATAATGTATGCAAACTTTCACAAAGCAACCTGCACAGCAGCATGCAAGACAAGACAGCTGACTTCCAAGCGAAAGACGTCTTGCATATTTGAGTATCTGCAGCCAATTGGTTGGCTATTGGGGCTTAAGGGCACACCAACAGCGAGGTCGTGTGGCGCTCACAGCAACCAATCCTGGCCAGCAACATTCAAGGACATTCGTACCGAGCACATGGTGCGCCTAACTAGACACCTTGCATAACATCCATTGTGCAAGGCAAGAACAAGGTACCACAGACCAACTTCGATTTAATCACCAAACGGCACTCGCACACTAACTGACGGGCAACTTCGTAATTAAGATATTTACAAATTTAAGCCGTTTCGACAGCAGGATAACTTTCCACCGAACACAAACCAAACAATTATAGCCAACAGAGGAAACCCAAAACACAGCCTCCATAAGAACCGACCACCAACAGTAGAGCATGTGCGGTGTGAACACCGGTATCGCATGTTTTGTCAACATCACTGGGAGCACCGCACGCCGGCTGCCGCGGGTACCCGGCCGCCACTCACAGTTGTATGGTGACGTTGCGCGGCGGTCGACGCGGCATGGCCTGCTGGCACACGGTCCACAGCACCCAGCGGTGGTACAGACTGACGGCGAACACCGCCTGCGGGGAGAGCGACGCCAGCTCCGACGGCTGACAACCAGCGTCGGCGCCGCTGACGGTCAGCAGCGCCGTCAGCAGGCTCTGCTGCAGCGGCAGTGGCACCCTGGATGTAGGGGCCGGGTCACACAGGTGCCGAGCAACATTCAACACGTCGTGCAAGTGGCGATTGAAGTATTACGCAACGTTAGGGATGTGCAAAGTACCACATCCAGCAGAAAATACCAATCAAGAACATGACGCACATGCATACAAACTATTGGATATGCATAACTTTCACTGTGCACTGGTATCATCAAACACGAAAGTTGATTGCATGACATGCTCTGAAGAAGAAAAATCAGTGCCCATGCATCCAGGGCAGCTCGATCAAAATAAATAAATGGCGACTGCGCACATACAGTGGTTGTTGAATTCATTCTGCAAGCTTCACTGTTTAATTGCAAAAGAAGTCGGTGCCAGTAAGCATTCCGGTACTGTACAACAGTTATCAGCCACGCCGCTTCTGGCATCTACCAGCGCCTATTTCCCTCAAATGCATCATTAATGGCTCCTCACCTAGGTGAAGCTTTCTATCCCTTTGTGAGGGCTCGAGTCCTTCCCATGTTCGCTCATGTCCCTCTCCCCTCATCAATAAGTTTGAATTTTAGCATGGCACATTATGTGGGGCAACCACTCCAATGCCACATTGTTGCCACAAGCCTGGACACTGCTAGGCTAGCCCCCTCATCTCACATTTATAACACATGCTTCACGTTCAAAGAACTGTCCGTGCAACTTACTGCTTGTCCAGCGCGGGGAACCTCCACTGCAAGTAGGCGAACACCTGGACGGCCAGCAGTTTGTACTGAAGGCCGGCGACGCGGCGAGCGGCGCGGGCCGACTGCTGCAGACTGTTCCAGACGGAGGAGCTCGGCTCGCCGTCGCCGTCCACCACCAGCTCCACATCGGCACCGGCCGCAGCCGGCCGCGGCGCATACGCCAGCAGCTTGACGATCAGCTCAGCCGCCGACGGGTCTGTGCAGAGGGCAGTGGCGGTCACACACAGAGTCAACGGTGCTGAAATAATGCTGCTTCGTTGGGTGTGTGATATCAAAAAGAACATACAGGGGTGCGAAATTCGTCATGGAAACGATCCCATGCGAAATCCTTTTCAAATACATGAAACTCCATTTGGCACCAAGAGAATATCTAGAAGCTAAAGTGTTTTCGTTTGTTTTAGTAGTAGCAATACCTATATTACCAAGAGCTTGCTTAGCTGACTACATCACAGGTAATCATAGGTAATCATATGGCAAGTAATTGCATCACGAGTGACGCAGATCACCACCTGCAATAGTGCAGTGGCCAGTGCAGTTGGTACGTCCAAATTCCTCAATAGCTAAGTAACTAACTAGGCTTTCTCTGCCCCACAGCTTTCCCACTCAGTTTATGATACACAGAGCCGATCAGTGCGGCATCTCGTATTGCTCTGCCATTGAACCGACTGATTGGTTGGTTATTGGTTTTACGACACGTCGACCGTTGAGTCATATAGCGTCGCCAATCTCTCACGCCGATTGCTCGCGGGCGAAGAGTAGCGACAGGTGAGATTCGAACCCACAATCTTTCGATTGCGAGACGAACATCTTACCCCTAGACCACTCGTCCCCTTGAACCGACTGATCGCTTGGCTGCGGGACACGGAGGTCACGTGGCATGGCCTAGTCATGCTATCGGTGACCGGCCCGGCCTGCGCCATCCAAGTACCGCCACGAAAGTCTGCTTCAATGAAGAATATGAGAGCTTCAGGGAAATGTGGTGGAAGTCGGCATCAATCAAACTTCAAAGAACAGGTTTACATATAAACAAAAGTGACTTGGAAACTCTGAAATATAATATTTATATAGATGCCCAGCCGTGACGGTCGGGCCGGTGGAGAGGTCAGCATACCGATCAGTTATAATCCAAGCAATTAATCCAGAAATGAATGAATAAATAAATCATACAACCAATCATGAGTTAAAGTATCATCGCATAGCCAATCAGACAACAAACGCTGTTGGCAACACCTGCATGCTGACTCATGACAGTGGTAATACCTGGCAATGCCTGCATCCTGACTCATGACAGTGGTAATACCTGGCAATGCCTGCATCCTGACTCATGACAGTGGTAATACCTGGCAATGCCTGCATCCTGACTCATGACAGTGGTAATACCTGGTGAGTCTGTGGCAAGATGAGCGAGGAGCTTCTTCTCACTCAGCAGTTCGAACCATGGTGTAAGTGTCATCGTTGTCTGAAACAATGCCAACCACCTGTGAATGAATCAAACATCAATAAATTCAAGCGTTCAATTATGAGTCGCGCAGGTGCCACGACACCACCACAATATTATACACTAGGCACAAAAGAAGGCAACACGCTGCATGCAAGGTTCAGAGTGGGCTTAACTCAACTAAACGCAAATGTATTTGGCATCAATCCTCTACATGACCCATCATGCCCATGTGGCCACTTGAAAAGATACAATTCACTTCATATTTCATTGTCCTTACGCTTACCATACAAATATCCTATTCACCAAACTCCGAAACACAACAGATATACTCACTAACTTAACTGAAAAGGAGATCTCACAAACATTTATTTTTGGAAATGGTCACATAAAGAATCTTGAGCAGCGTGTTGCATTAGCATTTCAGACGTTTGTTATAAACAGAAAACGCTTCTACACAACAAACTAACATTCGGAGCTAACCATGTGCTACCGAGTGCAGGCATAGTGTTGGGTGCCGCACATATTAGTGCATGTTTTGTGTGGAGATGGGGCATGCTGCTGGGGGCGGGAAGCGATTGTCGCACCGTGTCGGTGCTCAAGAAATTTATTGGTTTAAGACATTGTTGCGAGAGGCACCTCGATACAAGGCCAACGTGGTCTTTTGTGCCAATCACAAAATTGCCCATGTTACATGTGTGCTATTATGTGTTAAATAAATAAACAAACAAACAAACCTGTGATTCATAACTATAAATTAAACGAATAGCTTGGTTGCCAGCCTGAGCAAGTGCTCACTGTCAGTCCTGTGGACTAATGACTGCAATGACCAGCTGATATTCAACTATGGGAAATTTCCTCCCGTCAATGTCACAGATGTAGTGTCCAGTTCAAAACATTCCTTAAGGAGGGCAGTTCAGCCAAACGAGTTACCAATGATTATCCTGAGGCATTAACCAATGTGAAAATAACTAATAAACATATATAATTGTCGAAGAGACAGACTGGGAAATTCAACTATGGGAAATTTCCTCCCGTCAATGTCACAGATGTAGTGTCCAGTTCAAAACATTCCTTAAGGAGGGCAGTTCAGCCAAACGAGTCACCAATGATTGTCCTGAGGCAGTAACCAATGTGAAAAGAACTAATAAACATATATAATTGTCGAAGAGACAGACTGGTGAAAATAGTGCAATGTATGCAGGATTACAAGTAAATTGTGTGCAAAATTATTAATCAAGACAAAAATTCAAAGACATTTCCAATAGTTACGACTGCATTTTCAAATCAGGGAAACACGTCAAACCAGACATTGGTAGATATTGATAACATTTCATGAGCATTTCTAAAAACAATGATCACATTCATGGGTGTAACCACTGGGGGGATGGGGCTGGTGGGACATGCCGCTCCCAATTTCTGAAAAGTGGCGATTTGTCCTCCTCAATTTCTTTCGTGTCCCCCCCCCAAGCCTCAGCCACCTGAGTATGATCGCTGCAAAATTATACTTAATCATTTATAACGTGAAAATATTTATGCAAGAGAATCACCACAAATATTAGAAGCCGATCTAGCCAATCAATGGGCTTCACAGGCTATCTATTGTCACAAAATGTCTGAATGGTAAATCAGCAAACATTATAAATGTCTGCTTACGGGTCATTCTTGAATAACATTAACCTTCACCATCTTGTGCTTTTGCTTGCGTAGAAAATTGTGCTTTGCGAGGAAGGGGGAGGGGAGGGGAGGCGACAACTTTGCAATATCGCACGGCTTTATACGTCTTAGGTTGCATTCCCCCGTGCATATATTGATATATCTTGAACAAACGTGACTCTGGGTGTCCTTAGGTATCTCCAAGACAATGGAGGGGAGTCTTGGGCAGCCTTAAGCACGTATGTCAAGTTCATGTATTCGTATTCGTATTCAGCGACGAGTTCACCAGAGGCGTATTTGAATTGGTTGGTTATTGGTTTTACGACACGTCGACCGTTGAGTCATATAGCGTCGCCAATCTCTCACGCCGATTGGTCGCGGGCGAAGAGTAGCGACAGGTGGTATTTGAATTGGCATTGGCATTCAGCGACGGGTTTATGATCGTTCGAATCAATTACCACAAATGCTTTTGCTTGTACTGAACACGCTGGAAGCAACTACATAGGTCTCACATTACCACTTTAACGGTCAAGGTCCAACGCAAACCGGTTTCTACGGTCGACTCCCATTTTTCCGCGTTTTCACCCGAGCCTGCCCAAATCTGGCATCAAGCGATAGCCTGTGGTGAACCATCGTGTAACATTTCAAACAGGTACACGTCATGGTCAAACTTCGAGGTCAAAGGTTAGCTTGATTTATTAGATGGCGATATCGACCGAGCACGAGGTTCGGTCGCTATCGCTTCAATTTCCATCAAATGGGCGTCATTCGACGAGGCTTGTTATGCCGTATCAGAAAGCTAAGCAATTTAATTATTTTTTCAAGGGCAAAGACCAAGCTAATCCTTCGGTCGCCTTTTTTCGTTCAAACACATCCAAATCTGGTATCAAGCGATAGCCAGTGGTGAACGCTCAAGCAACATTTCAAACCGAGACATGTCAAGGTCAAAGGTTCGATTGAGTTCTGCGATGACTTCACGTTTCATCGCTATGGCTTCAATTTGCAGAAAATGGATGTCATTCGACGTCGCTTGTTGTGCGGTATCAGAAAGTTGATAATTCGAAATAATCTCCACGGGTCAAAATTCAAGCTGATTACTTCGGTCGCCTCGCATGTTCTTTTGTGGTTTTCGCCTAAGCCTACTCAGATCCACTATCAAGCGATAGCCCATGTTGAACCCTCAAGTAACATTTTGAAACTGGGATGTCATGGTCAAACCTCAAGGTCAAAGGCTAGTTTGAATTTTTCGAAGTCCTCGCGATTCGTCGCTATGGGTTCAATTTGCATCAAGTGGATGTCATTCCACGTGGCTTGTGCCGTTTTATAATATTACGAAATCGAACTAATTCCAAAAGCCAAAGGTCAAACGGACTTCTTTGGTCGCCTCATATTTTATATTGGCCCTAACCTTTCCACATCTGGTATCAAGCAATAGCCCGTGGTGCACCTCGAGTGACATTTCAAACCGGAACATGTCAATGTCAAACCACAAGATCGAAGGTTAGCTTAAATGGCTCGAAGTCCTCGTGCCTCGTCGCCAGGTCTAATTTTCATCAAGTGGGAGTCATTCGACGTGCTATGAGGTACTCTAGCAAAGTGTTTAGAAACCACATTAACATTCAAAGTCAAAGGTCGAACTCATATCTTCGATCACCCTGCGTTTCTTCGTTTTCTCCCAAAGCTACCCATGTTCAGTTACCCATGTTTAGTATCAAGAGATAGCCCGTGGGAAACCCTTGAGTAACATTTCAACCAGGGACATGTCAGGTCAAGCCTCACGGTCAAAGGTTAGTCATAATTTTTTGCAAAAATCTCGCGTTTCTTTGCTATGGTTGGTTATTGGGGTTTAGGGGCGCATCGACTGCAAGGGTCATGCAGCGCCCATAACATCGTCAATCATATCAAGTTGTAAAACCGAAACTGATCAAAACTACTCAATGTGACACATCAAATCCGCTTCAATTTGCATTATGTGGGAGTCATTCGACGTGGCTTGCTGTACGGTATCAGAATGTTGAGGCATCGAAATAATCTCGAAGGTGTCGAAGGTCCGGTTTGTGTACAAAGATTGAATGTGATAGGAATAGAAGGATTAAATCTAGTTTTGTTTGCAGCCGTTGTCATAGCAGGTACTCATATTCTATATGACTAAGAGCTCCCCCCAATAAATCCGTGATAACCTGCTCGGACGGCGCTCTCATCACTGGTTTTTAATTTAGACTGCAACAATGCCGTTCCGAACATATAAAACATAGAACTTTTTCAGATTGCCCGCTTTCCTCTTCAACGGTTCAACGGAAGTTGTCAAATTTGCAAGAGAAGCCACACGTGAATGCGCACGATTTTATAACCAGCTGGTGTTCATAATCGCGAGAGAGCAATATTGCAATCAGGGGTGGATCCAGGAATTGTCACGGGGGCACCTGTCTGGAGGGGCGCCATTTCCTTGGAGCGGCGCCAATGCGAAAGCACCTGGAGGGGCGCCTCTGGCTGAACAAATTCGAGAGGGCGGGTTGCACTCGGTCTTTCCCGAAGGGGTCCCATTCATTCCAAGAGGGGCATTTTTCTTTCATATGGCGCCTCTGGCTGAAAAATTCGAGTGGGAACACAGGAAACTTTTCAGAGGGGCGCCTTTTCCCGGCCGGAGGGACGCCACCTTCCATGTGGGGGCACATGCCCTCAGTGCCACACCCTGTATGCCACCTTCCATGTGGGGGCACATGCCCTCAGTGCCACACCCTGTATGCCACCGTCCATGTGGGGGCACATGGCCTCAGTGCCACACCCTTTATCCGCCTTGGTTGTCATTGCATCGAAATGTGTCCCCATGAAACAGGAAAGCATGGGAAAGGTATGCCCTTAGTTACAATAAAACCATGGTCAAATATTTTCTGTCTTTCCTGCTACAAGACGGCAACGTTTAACGCACTTACAGCGTTGCTCTATGGTGGTTGTGAAATCTGGCCCAGCACATGCGACATAAAGCTAGATGTTCATAGGCAGTGATAAGGAGTGAAACTTGCTAATTTTGGCGGAACCTTTTGTCCCCAATCATTTTTAACCATGGTAAATCTGGAAACCAGGCATTGAAAATGAAGTGGCTGAAATCCAAGGATTTTTTGGGGGAGGCGGAGCCAACTCTAATACCTCTACCCTCTGCCCTTCTGTCCAGTCCAAACTTACCGCGTCCCTGGTCCCCCCCCCAATTTCGAAACTGTGGCTACACCCATGATCACCCGAACTTCTCGTACCTCCTACCAGAAACCTTCTCAGAATATAATGAGGCCGTTGACACAATACCTGTCAAATACATGGATTGAAGCGCGATGCATGGCATAATAGCTCAAGAAATGACAGACAAATAAAACTAAAGCCTCTTTGGCCATCGTGAATATTATAATATATCAGAACCGAACTGGAGTTTTTTTTATCAGTTGACCTGCGTCACTAGAAGTTTTGAGGATGAAGAATCGCTCGCGAGTGCAAGAGAAGAGTCCATAACTTCGGCCATACTGGAATAATTGTATTAGGGAATGTCTGTCCATCGTCTGATTGAGACAGGAATAGATTGAGCCAGTGCAGTGGTTGGCAGACACAATTCGGTGTGCACCCTGCTGCCGGATCAGGTGCCACACCTTGTGGTAACCCTGAGCCGGTGCGTAGATGGCAGACACCATTCAGTGCCCACCCTGCTGCCGGATCAGGTGCCACACCTTGTGGTAACCCTGAGCCGGTGCGTAGATGGCAGACACCATTCAGTGCCCACCCTGCTGCCGGATCAGGTGCCACACCTTGTGGTAACCCTGAGCCGGTGCGTAGATGGCAGACACCATTCAGTGCCCACCCTGCTGCCGGATCAGGTGCCACACCTTGTGGTAACCCTGAGCCGGTGCGTAGGTGGCAGACACCATTCAGTGCCCACCCTGCTGCCGGATCAGGTGCCACACCTTGTGGTAACCCTGAGCCGGTGCGTAGATGGCAGACACCATTCAGTGCCCACCCTGCTGCCGGATCAGGTGCCACACCTTGTGGTAACCCTGAGCCGGTGCGTAGATGGCAGACACCATTCAGTGCCCACCCTGCTGCCGGATCAGGTGCCACACCTTGTGGTAACCCTGAGCCGGTGCGTAGGTGGCAGACACCATTCAGTGCCCACCCTGCTGCCGGATCAGGTGCCACACCTTGTGGTAACCCTGAGCCGGTGCGTAGATGGCAGACACCATTCAGTGCCCACCCTGCTGCCGGATCAGGTGCCACACCTTGTGGTAACCCTGAGCCGGTGCGTAGTTGGCAGACACCATTCAGTGCCCACCCTGCTGCCGGATCAGGTGCCACACCTTGTGGTAACCCTGAGCCGGTGCGTAGCTGGCAGACACCATTCAGTGCCCACCCTGCTATGGGATCAGGTGCCACACTTGGCGGTATTCCGGTACATCCGTCATTACGTGCACCTGGTAGCCAGCGCCGCAGAGATGGAATCACCTCAGTGCCTTGATTGCATGAGCTGACAGTCCTTCGGCTGGTAATCCTTCGTCTGGCTCTTACGTAGTCCAAACAGGCAGCGTGAGCACGCAGCCTCCTGTGCCACTATGAATAGCGAAAAAACATGTCCAAAAAATCCGAAGATCGCTGAAACCCAGTGGCCGTTGTGGTGAAAATGCCGTTCCGGTAAGGAACAGGGTGCGGCGGCATGAGGATCGTAACGAATACGCGAATATAAAGGGTTTGGCATCAGGTAACTAACATGAAAGTGTGGATGAGACCTGACATTTCCCAGTATTGCGAAGTTGGGATCAGCCAATGACCTCTATAAATAACTAGACAGAGACCTTGACTTTACCAAAAGTTCCTGACGATGGCACCGCATATGAGCAAAACGTTGCTGTTTGTAGACTTAGGGCAATGTGTTGTAGATGTAAAATGGTGGTGCTGGGCGTCCTAAGTGGTGAAAATGGCTATATCTTGCACTCTAGCTCATTACCATTTGACAGACAACAGGTAGTCCAGCTCCGGGGGCATGTGCCCTTCCCCGATATAGGGATGTGGCGCCCCTCCAGGATGCCCGAGTTCCCCTCACTGCTTAAAAAGTTTTTCAGCCAATGCTGCCCTCAGAGTAGAAAGGGTCCCCCTTCCAAAGCAAGTCCTTCCTCTACTGAATAAAAACTGTTGGATCCACCCCTGCCATATACAACAATGGTACGCCTCTATAGGCAAGTCTCAGTATGCCTGGCAGTGATAGTCTAGATTTCCTCGGATTTGTGATAACTGGTTCTCAAATTCAATAGCTTCTCTCAGTCTGAGTTTTCAATCGAACAGCTTCTCTAACCAACAGCTGTTAATGAATGCCCTTGCATTTTACAGGGCTGATTAATGAACCAATATGGCAAACACTTCTACAACAGTCTCAACCATTTCTCCAATCCAACAGTGACACCAAATGTTCCAGTATCTACATCTTGTAACAGGCTACATCTTACTAGCCTCGCCAGTCCAACTCTGTCTCTCACATACATCCACTCTCGAGCACGGTTCCAGGATCACTGCCTGCTCGAAGGCCTTCGCGCGCACGAGAGCAGGATACAGGCCACTCATGACTCAGGTAGCTGGGTTTCAGGGCGCGTCGACTGCTGTGGTCATTGGGGAGGGGCAACACCCCTGGTCTGGCCAGCTGACGACATCTATTGCACTACACCACCCAGTCGTTGCACTTCTGACCAGCCCCTGCCTTGCACCGCCGCATGATACAATGGTGACATGGGTGTCACAATGACATGACACCTGACTGTGTCATGTCGCAGTGACATTATTGGCCGACCGACCATTGGCAGAACACTGACAAGTCACATCTCACGGCCGGCCGGCGCCACGGCGGCCGGGGCTGTGGCATTCCCTGCTGATGTCAGCATGCCAGCAGCTGCCCACAGCTTCTGCTCAGGGCGTTCATGACCAGACATGTCGAGTTCCAGGACTCAACAAGTCTGTACACATGGGAGCAAAATGCATTCAAAAGAGAGGGTCCGAAACTAACTTTATTACACCTCAGACCATTTAACATCTGCTGAACTGTCCATTAACCAATTTAACCAATATAATATTTAACCAATGTAATACTAATGTAGCACTGTGCCACCAGGAATCCAATTCAGGCAATCTGGCCATAGTTATGGGAAACGATTTTCCAGATCTTCCAGGAGCGGAAATTGTCCCAAAGTTGGGGAGGGAGCAACATAGATGAAGGTAGTGGATGATGTGTGCTCAGGGCTGTCAAGTCATTATGCATACAGTAGTGAAGACAATACACATGCTCTCAATACCATTCATCTCCCAGAGGGACAAGTTCCACCCCACCAAATTCAGGCTCTGGCTGAGAGCTATTCAGAAACTATTCTTATTTGGGCTTTAGGGTGCATCGACCATGTTGTTCGTATAGCTCAGAAACTATTCTGGGCAGTGACAGGGATAGTGGCCACTATCAAGGGCCTCACCTCCAGAAAGGATGCAGCTTTTGCCTATTTATGATCAGCTTCAACCAGAGATGCACAGCCAGCTTCCGCACCAGTGGTGCCACCTGCCACATCCAGGAGTGGAGATCCAGGAGTGTGCAAAGCACTGCCAGTCCATCATCATCAGGGGGCTGGGTGCATCTACTCCTGACGTGACTGCTCACTTCTCATCTCTCTCTCTCTCTGATCTTTGCTATATGATCAACATGGTCGACATGCCCTAAAGCCCAAATAACTAAATCTCTATGATCTTTTCCCCTACATTCCTAGTCCAGTCCTTCACAATCACAGTATGAGCTGATCAGGCAAGACATCGCAAGTGCCACTTATAAAAATGGTGTGTGTGCAAATGTACATGCAGGTGTTAAATATGATGAGCAAGCTTGCCCTATCCCTACTCACTTTATTTTTGTCTGTCTCAGATTGGTGTATAGATAAGTGTGTTCTATAAAAAAAAATCATTTTTGGGGTAAATTTCCAGCTTAAGGTAATTTGTGAATTCTTGTAATTTCTTTTACAATGTGATGTTTATGGATGTTGTTAAAATGATGCAACCATTCATTTTCTCTGAAAGGCATACTTTTCACTTGGGAGGCATGATAGCACCCAAAAGGGGGCTTGGAGCTCAGTAATACAGCATAACAAACAATTCTGAAAAGAAAGAAAAGAAGGAAACATGATCTATTCTAGCCTCACCTTCCATGCAAGACAACAAATTCCTTTTTAAAATGGAAAATTTTGAAACCTTTCTCATTAATAAAATGTTAAATTAAATAACGTAACCTAACCTAACATAGCCTGGCCTGTTTTTCTTTTCACAAATACAAATTAATTCAGTTTTTTTGTATTAAATGTTTTTCCACAAACTTCTAAGTGTCATCTAACCTAAACAAGCATAGCCACTTTGTTTCCTTCATGGAGGTAAAATGTGTGTAAAATTAGCATCTTGTTGTATACCCTAATGCTGTGGATGTGTAATGATTATGGATGTTGATGTTGTCGGGAGTCACTCATTAAATGTATTTTACAATATGGTGGACATTTCTTTTAGGCTGGATAATCTTGTTTTTTAAGTCCCAGTTGGTGGTGGATGGGATGCAATTTGTGCTAAGTTGAGGTGCATTGTGCAGGCCCCTTTGAGCAGGCATGGATGGAGTTTGGAAATTATTTGTTGGGCACTCAATCCACATGTGTGTAGCATGTTATAGAGTGAATATGACTGGATAGGTAAGTATGTAGATATTGATGGGTGCATGAAATGTTGGATGGTTTCTTTGAAACTTGGGATGTGATATTTGCTGGGGTGATGAGTATCTTTTGTCCAGGCATATTGGTATCTTCCCTTTACAGACTTAGCCTTACTGGATGGGCCCCTGTGGCTCTTATTAAGGCTGAACACTGTATGGCTATGACTTAAACTGCAATAATACCAAATTTTTAACAACAATATCCTCAATATCAAATAACTTCAACCCTTGTCAAATTAATATAATTTACCATTGCTTATCCATATTCATACCTGGCATTTCCCAGATGTGATAAAGAAGAAATTAAATTCCCTCACAGTTGATTCAACACTGCTTCACAGTGAAAATGTTTTGTTTCTTGCTTGATTCTCCATTGACTACATGCACAGAAGACCATCAAATAGTAAGCAACATGGAATAAGGGTTTTCATGGAATATGGGCAACATAGTTGGCAACAGCAATGTCAGTGATTTGATAAGGTCATTGTGCTATGATATCCATTTCTGCTTCATCTGAACAAATACAAACTAGGTACACCTAGGTTGAAAAACAACGTAAATTTTTACTCTAAGGTACTTTTTGAATTCTTGGATTTTACTTCCCAATGCAATGTTTATTAACATATTTCAGATGACATATATAGGGTGTACCTAGCAGTGGATTCAGCACCTTCCTTTGGGATGTGATACTGATGAGATTGTCTATGGTAGCACAATGGGTATGATGGGAGGAGTTTGTAATTGTTGAGTGTGTTATGCAATAGGAAGTGGGTCTCTTATTAAGTCTAAATGCTTTATAACTTTATATAGGGTATACCTAGCAGTGGATTCAGCACCTTCCTTTGGGATGTGATACTGTTGAGATTGTCTATGGTAGCACAATGGGAGTGTGTTATGCAATAGCAAGTGAATTGGTGCTAGATAGGCTGCGATATATAGCTTCCTAGGAACTTGAGGTAAGGGATTGATTGGGGTGAGAGTATGTACATTTCTAGTACCTTTTCCAGATAGGCTTAGACATAAAGACATAAAAGATCAGTGCAACTATGAGCCACAAGGGCCCTTCTTGGTTGCACTTGGTACACTGAACCAGTTGCCCACCAAATCTGTCAATCAACCCACCCTGGAATACAGAAAAACAAGCCCCCTATTCTTATAATGATTGTCTATGCCGTTTTTAAAGATGTTCAGTGTGTTGCTACTGACAATTGTTCCTGGAAGCTGGTTCCAGTGTTCTACTACCCTGTTGGTGAAGAAAGACTGTCTTAACCTTGTCCTGCTGTGATTAACTTTAATTTTGAATTGATGACCTCTAATTGCATCATTTCTGTTAAATTCAAACATTTCCCTTAGATATCCCTGCTCCTGACCATGAACAAATTTAAAAACCTCGATGAGATCTCCTCTCAGCCTTCTATATCTAAGTGAAAACATATTCAATTTCTTCAATCTTTCCTCATATGCCAGGTTGCCTATACCATTAACCATTTTTGTTGCCCTCTTTTGTACTCTCTCTAAAAGCCAACAATCTTTCTCATAACTAGGGGACCAAGCTTGGACACAGTATTCCAAATGTGGCCTGACATATGCACAGTAAAGCTTCCTGATGACCTCCTCACTTTTGTATGACACATTCCTCTGTATCGCCCCAAGCATTCTTAGTGCCTTCTTCCTGGCTTCTTTGGTCTGTTCTGATGCCCCCAATTTTGTGTTCAAAATAACACCTAAGTCCTTCTCCTGCTCAGTCACAGATAGTACTTGGCCATCCATCAAGTATGGTGCCTTCATATGCTGCCTACCTACATGCATGACTTTGCACTTATCAAAATTAAACTTCATTTGCCATTTTTCGGACCACTTCACAAGCTCGTCTAAGTCGTTCTGCAGCAAAAACCTGCTCATTGTGCCCTGTTATTTCCCTAAAGATCTTCAAATCATCTGCAAATTTCAAAACCTTACTGCTCAGGCCACATTCAATGCTATTCACAAATATAATGAACAACAGTGGCCCCAGTACCGACCCCTGAGGGACTCCACTAAGAACATTTTGCCATGATGACTTTGTACCATTAATCATCACTCTCTGCTGTCTATCTGAAAGCCACAACTCAATCCATTTTAGGATGCTACCTGCAATGCCATGGACCTGAAGCTGCATCATTAACCGTTTATGGGGTACCTTGTCAAAGGCCTTACTAAAGTCAAGATATGCTACATCAACCTGATTTCCCTGATCAAATTGTTCTGTAGCAAAATTTAAAAAGTCCAAGAGATTTGTGAGACACGATCTCCCTTTTCTAAACCCATGTTGAGTATCTTGAATCAATCTGTTTCCTTCCAGAACACTAACTATTCTATCTTTGATAATTGATTCGAGTACCTTGCAGACTAGGGATGTGAGGCTTACTGGCCTATAATTTTCAACTTTCCCTCTTTCTCCTTTCTTGAAATAGGAACTACATTTGCCCTTTTCCAATCTGTTGGAATTTCATTTTGTGAAACTGATCCACAAAATATTATACTAAGTGGAATTGCCAGTTCCTTTTCAGCTTCCTGCAATACCATAGCATAAATTCCATCAGGTCCTGCTGCCTTGTTTGGCTTTATTTTTCTGATATAATTGAAAACAACATCACTATCAATGAAATCAACATTGTGTATCTGATCACCTGTCACTGAACTGTGGTTCACGGTTGGCAAATTTGTCACATCCTCCACTGTAAACACTGATTTAAACTGCTTGCTCAGCTCCTCAACCATCTCACCATCCTCACTCAATATAGTGCCATTTACTTCCAGTGGACCAATTGTGCTTGAAACTTTACTTAGCTTGTAGAAACTAAAGAACTTTTTACTGTCCCCATTACAGTTCCTAGCCAAATCCAATTCTTTTGCCTGCCTTGCTGCTCTGGTTTTCTGCTTCACAGCATCTCTAGCTTTTTGTTACGACCTTAGATTTACGACATTTGAAGCTTCCTTAAATACTCTAAATGCATCTTTCTTAGCCTTAATTGATCTCCTCAAATCTGGTGTAAGCCATGCTGGCTTTCCTACACTTCTTTTGCGCCTTTGCTTTTGGGGGACATGTCTAATCTGATGGGCTTAACTCAGATGGGCCCCTGTGGCTCTTATTAAGCCTTAACACTTTATGACTTTATGACATGACCACTCATTTCCTCTGTAAATGCTTGCTTGCAGTTGGAGTTGGATGGCAAAATAACACAAAAAATGGGCATTTGAAGTAACAGGATAATAAATTATGCTAAAAATGCAACTTAACCTAACCTAACAGAGTCTAACCACCCAT
Source organism: Ashinkailepas kermadecensis (assembly GCA_034440615.1). Lineage (NCBI taxonomy): Eukaryota > Metazoa > Arthropoda > Thecostraca > Neolepadidae > Ashinkailepas > Ashinkailepas kermadecensis. The sequence goes on from JAOTOM010003228.1 coordinate 86,337, forward strand.
ATCACAAGTATTATATATCTAATAGGTTGGACAATTTCATCAATTCTCAAAATTTCTCAAATTAAAAAAAAACAACCTAAACTAATCTAGCCTATTTTTGAGGAATGAATAAACAATTGCAAAAAAATCAACAATTCACAAAATTCCCACTTACAAAAAAAAATCAACATAATCTATCCTAACAAAACATAACCCCTTTGCTTGCTTAATGGACATAAAGCATGTGCAAGACTTGTCCAGTGAATACCTCAAGACACCATGAAATAAACTGTTTTTTGGGGGAAAAATCCAAATTTTGCAATAAAGATTTTGAAAAAAAAACATTTTGGAAACTTCTCCATGTTAAAAAACCTAACCCAACCTAGCCCCTTCACTTGCTTCATGGATGTATAAATGGGTGTAAATCTTGTGTAGAGAATATCCAAACAACGACACATATTCTATCCTGTAATATTGTGCTTTATCTGTGCATCCTGTATCCACGAGACAGGTTTTAAACACACCTAACCTCCATGAATCAAACAAAGGAGTTTGATTGGGTTCAGTTACTTTAAGTTGGATTTTAAAACATAATATCAAATGTTTCTTCAAAACGTTATGCTAATTCCAGTATTGCTTAGTTTTTTTTGGCGGTCTGGTGGAGTAGTAATGGTGTGTCATGTTATGTGGCAAAGAGGTGGAAATTAAGCATTTTCTATGTGAAGAAGTGTTGAATCAACTACATGAAGTGTTGAATGTCCCTTTAATCACATCTGAGAAGTGCCAGGTGAGGGATGGATAAATTATTGAACAATGAACAAAGGTGTGGCATAAATGGCACATTATAGCAATTATCGCTAAGATTAACTAAGAAGTAAGCATTTCCAGAGAAAATGAGTGATCACATCTTCCAAATCACGTTCATAAACATAGTATTTCCAAAAAATCCAAAAATTACCAAAACACCTTTGAAGAAAAATACCAAAAAATTGTTAAATATTTTTCCATTCCTTTCTTAAGGACTTCTTCTTACATGGGATCTCAGGCAAGGTTAGGTAAGAATATGTTACTTTTTAATGTTATTTTTGTCACCATAAATTACCTTAAAGCAAAAATTAACATCTAGCCTAGGCTAACCAGTATCATTGCAGATCAATGTAACTTTTGATACTTTGGATTGCTTTTCGAATATGTTTTTAAAGTGATAAAAGACAATGCTACCACTCATCTCCTCAGCGAATGATTCACTTTCAGTCGGCAAATAATTACACGATCCTAATCCTCACTTTACAAATATGGACAATCGCGTATAATTATCCGTACCTGGTGTCACAGACGAAATAAGAAGCTTAACACTTCACGTACTCGACTCAATATTCTTTCACCACGAAAACCTTATTTTTCTTCCTAATTCCACGTTCATTTCAGACGGGGGTGTACCAGAACTTCTAAGGATTCAGAGCATCGAATAGTTAAAACCGTTGTCTTGGTTAAAACCTTTTAAAATCCGAAAAAGTTCGATTCCTAGTCTTGAACTGCTATCTGCTTTGATACGTTAGGAATCGGTACATCCCTGAGAGTTTAGTAGTCATATTTACTAAGAGGGCAAGTGAGTTTAGTAGGAATATTTACTAAACTTGAAGAGGTTTAGTAGGCATTTTAACTAAAATTTTATATGGAGATCAATTAGCGGGGCTATATCATAGCATTCAGAGTTCATAACGTCAAAAGCTAACAACATCCAAGGATCATAACGTCCAAAATGCGAAATAAAGTCCAAAACAGTCCAAAATGTCTCGGATGTGGTGCCTTTAAAACGTCCAGAGTTCATAACGTCCACGCATCACAGCGTCCAACACTGGCTTCAGAGGGAGCGTTCATAACGAACAGGGTTCATAACGTCCAGAGTTCATAATATGTTCCTATGGTGTCCGCTAGAGGAGCCAGCGAAGCCCTGACGGTGAAATCGTGCGGCTGTGTCTCCGCTTGCTGTCAATAGGTGGCAGGAGTGTGCGGTTATTGTTGCATGGCACCTAGTAAATGTGCTGCCAAATGTGGTCTGGTGGTTTCTTCAGGTGTGGATTTTGAAATCTTCTCCAGTTCCTCCAGGGGACGAATACATTTCCTCAGAGGGTTGCCTTCGGTGAGAAAATTCGTTGCGCGGGTGCAGGGGCTGCACTTGAGAATACTCAGGGGGCACCTTTTCCTCCGAAAAGAGCGCCTTTGGCTGGAAAATTCGTTCCAAAGGGGTGGGGGAGGGTCTTTCCCGGTCGGAGCGGCGGCACCTTACTCTGGGGAGCGGGGGTAAAGACTGTCGTGGGATGCTGGGGAATGTATCGGGACGTCGCTGCTTATCAGTTATCAGCTATCTGGACGGTCCCCCCAATACCGGAACTCTGGACTTTGACCATCAGGGGTGCGGCTCACCGACGCACCGTGCCGGGTATCGTAACAAGCGGTGGGGCATAAGATTGAATGCCTACAGTTCAGTTAGGTGAATGCAAAGCGAAATGGAATGGGCGATACTTTGCATTCAAATCCAGGGATATATTATTCAGGCATGAAAGCTAGGAAATCCATTTTTTCGCGCATTCTTATTTTCCTCGCGTTATTCACAACAGGTAACCTCACGGCTTAAGAGAAAATACGCCTAAATTGCCATGTGCGTTGCAATGAACATGAAAATACAGCACTTACGCCCAGATAGGGAAAGCAAAACTAGACTCATTTCGGCCGGATATGGTGAGAACACGACTAGAAACTGCTTGAAATGGTTCTTGTTCACTCTGGTAGGGCATTATTGCAATGCGCGGATCCAGGCTGCAGGGTGAGACGCATATGGTTGCAAGATGCCTTTTATCTGATCGTATCTGCAGGGAACAGCCGTGCATCTATGTCGACCACTCGTCGTTATGTCGTATTTCCGCCATTTAGCAGAACAAAATGCTGATTGCATGAAATGCATTCATGCAACAACGGCTTGACGGTTATTTGAGGTACCTTTGTACTCCTTTTAAGAACATGACATCCCTTATTTGTTTGTTCTGGAACCGCTCCTGCCCTGTCCGCGAAGTGCAAAAAAGTATTGCGAGGTGTCTTCAAGAAACCTGCTAGCCCATTCACCGCCAAATCGACAAGTGAAAGGGCCAAATTAACACCCAATATTTTATATTTTGATGAAAATAATTATGTGGGGTTATCTGATGCACCGAATCCACCTGTGCCATTCTTAGAAAGAACAGATTAATGGTCAAGGAGTTACAGACTAAGGCATTTTCCGGCCCGGTAGCTCAGCTGGTTAGAGCGCTGGCCTGCACTGGTCTCCCCTGTCCTGGCAACGCGGCGTCCGAGTCGCTTCACGCGCTCGCATTTAGCCCCCGGCTGGGCGGGTCCGTTGGCAGCTGGCCCGATAAGGCCGGGGACGAGGTATCGGGCGGTCGTGTCCGTGCATTGACGGCACGTTCAACTTTCGGCCTAAATTATGCCGTTGAACTATAATTAATGGATCGGGTGGTTGGGCCGGCGTTCACGAAACAAGCTCTGCTGAGCAATAGAACCTTGGTTCATAAAGCCACCGCAGCAAGAATTCGGATTAAATTTTATATTTACAAAATTGTGATGGGTCACCTAACAAGAGTGTCTTTTAAGGTCTTTAACTTAATAAAGAACAATTCGAATTCTGCAAACGTGAATGTTGGTGAACTCACAATAATCCACTGCATCTTTTGGCTCCTTCGGAATGTTCTTTTACGGGCTATTTGAAACGTGACATCGTGACCTAAGATCACACGACCTACTTGAACTTTCGGAACAGTCACAATGCGATCTTAAAAAGTGCAAAACTGAAGTTCGATATTTTATATTTCGGAGCAAGTAATAAAACACAGGGTTTTGCCCTTAAAAATCATATCCGCTCTAAATTAGGCACGCATTGTTATTTGTGCTCTAGTGTACCATTTCCTGTTTTAATATGTCTCTAAAACGGTACATCACTGAAATATAAGCCTGTTCACGATCAAGGCATGCGCTGGGATGAAAATGTTTGTTTATCTGAGCCTGAGTGTTGTGTTGCAGAAGTATTCGAACACGTGATGCAAAGGTTAAACACAAATGATAAAATTTCTACAAATTACGGTAGTAGACGATTTATAAGTTTTACCTTGCGATGAATTACAAGGAGAGAGAAGCATCCACAACACAGCAATCACATTATGATCACCGAGAAACCATTCGCACAACCATTTATTGGATCTCGAAGGATAAAAATCTGCGAATGTAGTGAAATATCAGGAAGGCATAAACATCAGGTGGCGCCATGTTTGGGTGCCCAGTGCTCACTGCTCACTCTGGCTGACCGTGCTGCCTGTGAAGCAAGGCAATTTCTGAGGGTGTTGGACGCAGACAAGGTGAAAGCAAATCTATTTTATGAGTCTGACCAGATCAGCGCATGTGTCTCGGCAAGACCGACTGTGTCACAGCGTGACAGGCTGATGGTACCAAAAACAAAGTTCAGAAAAGGCTTGTTTTGGGAAACTTGTGCGAGATATGTGATATATAAAAGGAGAACTCTGAAAACCCTCGCACCTGCTTCTTAACCTTTGCTGCCCTTCGTCCGAAGCATTGCGTCTTGGTAGGCAGCAGTGGGACGCACTCGGTGTGGGTGTGCACTTATCAACAAACCCGAAACTGTTCATATCCGCTCTCGGTCTTCTCGGTCTCAAAGCCGTGACCTCTTCAATCACGCTGTATGTGGCAAGGACAACCGTGATTGTATGATGCACAACTGTGAGGACTGCCCTGGTGAAGGTGGGGTGATGAACTTTCTAAGGATTATCATCACGGACAAATCAGAAGAGAGAGAGAGAGAGAGAAAGTGATTCAGCCCCAGATGATGACATGGATAATGAGATTAGGTACAGACAGTGGATGAGCATGCATCAATGTGCACTCGTAGAAATAATGTAGACCAAAGAGGAAAGCATGAGATATTTGAGCCAGCAAGCCGTTAAGCTGACCAGACACCACTTTGTGGCTACCAAACAAGGTTAGTACTTCACCTACGAAAAGGCTACTGGCAAGAAGGGTGAAGCGATTGTCCAGTGCGACTTCGCTGAAAATTATTCATTTGTGGTGCAGGATGTAGCTCAAAGCTTCTACCAGGATTTGTTTCTGTGTACGGGGCACCAGTTTGTAGTGTATTGGAGTGAGGACGAGGTACTGTGCCATCAGAGCTACTGCTGTATCTCTGACGGCACAAAGCACAACACCGACATGGTGCATGCGTTCCTGCAACGGCTTATCCCAGAATTTCGGACCGCAGTACCTGACCTCCAAAAATATTTATTTCAGGGACGGCAGTGCTGCACAGTATACGAATAAGCATAACTGCATCAATATGTGTTACCGTCAGACATATTTCGGGGTACCCTGTGAGTGGCATTTTGTGTCGTATCTCATGGCATGAGCGTTTACGAGGGTATCGGAGACACAGCCAAGCGTGTCGCCGCTCAAGAGAGACTCAAGCGCCCGCTTAGCCACCAGGTACTGACGGAGGAGGACATGTCTGAGTATCTGTCGCACAAGCTAGTCAACGGCATCAAGTTCATAGCTGTATCAAAGCAGGAGGAAATGAACGCCACGACCCACCTCATCGAGCGCTTCTCGAAAGCCGTCACGGCGAAGGGAACACAGGGGTACCACAAGTTCGGACCAGTGACCCACAGAACCGAAATAGTTAATTAACTGTCTACCGATGCGGGGCGTGTGTTAATGGTAGCTAGGTGGAATGAGACGAGTTAGTGTGCGCTCTGGTACATTTTTTTAAAGTGATATTATCGCAGTGATAGATCACCAGACTGTACTGAGATTCTGACAAGGTATGGCATCATCTGTAGATCTGTAGAGCATCACATTGCATTACATTATAATACTGTACTGCAACACCTTATTGTATTGCATCGCATTGTGTAACTATGCTACTTTATTTTATTACACTGATGTAGACAGCTCCCGCTCCAATTCGATTCATTTCAGGCTCAACATGTCTCGATGAATGCGTCCGCGCAAAATATGCTCTCAAACAGTTCACGATGAATGCGCTTACTCAGTCAATGACGTTCATTTTTTCGTTTCCATGTGGGGTTTGAATGTGGGGTTTGAAACACCAGAAAGTTGATATTACGGTGGCTGGCGGAGTTATAATCCATTCGGTGTTGTCGTTGAAATATGATCGTACATTTTTGATATGCTGGCATTGGTTCATAAATATATTGTATCAGGTGATAACATTGATGTTTCTGTTCTTCCTACAAGTGACGATCTAGGACTTCACAAATCACCCTTCGTCGCTTCTGGAATTCCAAAATAGCATTGTGACTGTCTCGAAGGTCAAACTAGGTCACGTTATCTTAGGTCACAAGTTCACGGTTTAAAAAAAAAAACGTGAACAGAAATTTCGAAATCGACCCAAGATGCAGTGGATCATGACGAGTTCAGCGATATGTAGCTTTGTGCAATTCGTGTTACTCTTCATTGAGTTCCAGACCTCCAAGGAGTTCGGTGACCACTCAAATATGTCCCAGGCTATAACTCCTGAACTGTTGCTCGGATCTTTCTCAAAATTGTATAGCAGCTGGAATATAGTGATAAACTTACTCTATATGAGTATTGTCCTTGGAATATGAAGTGTAGGCTGTTATTTTGGCCCCTTCACTTGTCGATTTGTCGTAGAATGGGCAACCTACTAAAATTCGTAGGCATTTCTGCCATTTTTGTTTAGCCCTTGACCTCACAACGAGTTAGAACACTTGTGCAACACAACACTGAATATCAGATGACTAACATTCTCATCCCCTCACGTGCCTCGAACGTCAAAAGGCTTGTATTTCAGTAACATGCCGTTCTAAACACATCATAACATGTCACGATAAACTAGCACAAAAACAACCATGCATGTCTAATTCAGAACGGATATATAGAGTTTTAGGGACAAAACACTTCTTACCTTTTATTCCGAAAGACAAAATATGGAACTTCATTTCTGCACTTTTTCAAATTGCAATATAACTGTCCCGAAGGTTAAATTATGTCATTTAAGTCACGGTGTCATGACTTCAAAGAACCAGTAAGCGAAATTTCAGCAATAACCAAAGTATGCAGTGGAATGTTGTGAGTTCACATATATATGCTTTTGCATAATTCGGTTGTTCTTCATTGTGTTAAGAACCTCAAAATACACCATTGTTAGGTGGCATCTCAGAAATACCAGAGGGTATAGCTCCTTGACCACTGACCCGATCTTTCTAAAAATGGCATAGCTGGATTCAGTGCATCAGATAACCCAACACAATTATTTTAATCAAACTATAAAAAATGGGTGTTATGCTCTTGTCAATTTGTTGTGGATGTGCCTCCTGTAGATTCAGCTATGTCGAGACAAAAAGTTGACATTATGACACCATATGTACACTCGCTTTCGGTGGGATGTTCGGGGGTATCCTTAGCATGGCTGGCTCACTAGGAACGTAGGCTGTGACGCTGCACACCAAAAATTACTGGTAGGCTGCGCCGTTTCACAGTTTTACTATACTTTATTTTTACACAGTTTTACAGTTTTACATTTTTACATTACGTTTTTTTTTCACAGTTTTACTTTATATTGCTTCATATGAAGTAAATTCTTTGCATGGTAAAATAGTTGGATGGTATCAGCGTGAATAAATACTTTATCCCCACGGATTTCTGAAGATGTCGCTTGCAGTACAATGCACAACATATGCAATAAATAATATGATATCATGCAACACATTCTTTGCGCCCTAAAACATGTGATTCTCAATGAAGTAGATGCAATTTAACCAAGTAACTAATTGACTTGTCAATTAATCTGAATTAAGGAAGCAAATGCCTCCCTGTGACTTGCCGCCTCCGGGTAGCTTAGTTGGCTAGAGCGCTGTCGTGCACCCGTCTCCGCTGTCCTGGCAATGCTGGGTTCGAGTCGCTTCGCGTGCTCGCTTTTAGTCCCCGGCTGGGAGGGTCAGTTGGCAATTGGCATGATAAGGTCGAGAGCTAGCTGCCGGGGTCGCCGTGTCGGTGTATTGACGGCACGTGAAGCGCTTTGCCAAATTTAGACTGTAAAACTGTAATTCATGGAATCATGGCCAGGGTTCACGAAACCAGCTCTTCTTAGCAATTCGATCCTGGTTCATAAAGCCACCCCAGCAAGAGTTCGAACTACATTTCTAAAACGTATAAATGTTGGACATTCTATTATTATTTTGGGGCCAGAGAATATTTCATTAACATCATAAACCTCCCATCTCCTTTCGCTACATCTTTGCAACTGAGCTTTTTTCCAACCATTCCTGCTCATTCTGTGTTGCTGGAGTCAGAAATCCGCAGCTATCAATTGTTGCTGATCGACAGAAGTCCAGTAACCTGCTCGTTTAACTGCCAATGTTGTTTCGCCGACAGAGGCATGCAAGGCGGGAACAGGGAAGACCCGTGTTTACCACTGTATGGCTGCAGGGCAAATGGTCGCGTGACGACGACACACGCGAATCCTATGGCTCGGACGCTGGCCGGTGGCGAAGCTGGTAGACTGTCACGCAACTCATAACTGCGAAACGGCGCAGCCTACCAGTAACTTTTGGTGTGCAGCGTCACAGCCTACGTTTCTAGTGAGCCAGCCATGCTAAGGGTACCCCCGAACATCCCACCGAAAGCGAATGTACCAACGATTGTCGTCTGTCTATACGAGCTAGGCTTCTCAGAGTCCCACAGTCTCGTGCTCATTAGTGGGATGCTTTTGGTTACTTCCAAAAAGACGTGGAGGGTAATGTGCTCGACAGCGAAAACGGACGGCTGTAAATACCAGCAAAAGTCGCACCTTCGCGTGTATGTGCAAGTATAATATGACTACCGAAACCGGGCTTAATATGCGTGCGAAGATGTTAGATTACCGTCGCTAATTCCTGCGTTGGAATGGCTTCAGTGATTTTCGGGCCATGTGTTACATTTACCTTTCTCAGCAGCATGTGATCTCCATACCTGTTCTTCACAGGCTATATGCTGCCACTGCTGGTGACCGTCTCCATTACATCACCGGATGTTGGTGATCGGGCTGCCATACCGAGGATGGACGACGGCCGCGTGCTGACGTCGGCGCTGACGGCCTGTGCTGTGCGTCAGACGCTAATCAGGAATACCCGTGTGTTTTATGTATTGATGTACTGCGATTTAAGAAAATATCTAACTGGCATTTTGTGCTATGTAGAACATGTTTTTTTTTTAGTCTGAACGGTCTGAACGGTCTAAATGGTATGATCGCTGTGTGGAAGAGGTATCCACTACCTTGCTCTCTTCCCGCGCTGCCCACCCCTTATGTCCCCGGGTTGGGCTCTGATTAACCGAATGGTAAATATGGTATAGGGTCTCAGATTTGGTCATTTAACACAGTTCCTTATAGGCCCATCCAGCTGATGCTGCCAGTTCCAGTGCCGGCACATGTCACCAAATGCTGCCATGCTTGAACAGTGGGGGCCGGACCAATCTCATGAGTTTCGTGTTCGCCAGTACCTCTACCCTCTCCTGGGTGCGCGCTTGGAACGTCTTTTTCCTCAAAATAAACGGTAATTGATTCGGAAAATGTTCCTTGATAATCTCAGCGTGCGTTCTATTACAATTTTCTACGACACGAGATAATTTCAGTGTTGTTCTCAAGATATTCATCAGCTCCAGTTGTCTTCAAGTGAGCTTTCGATGTAGCATTTCGGTAATATACATGTGCTGTATGAGTATGGTGTGCGCGTGACCAACTATGTACAGTTTGGATGCAATCATGCACACGTTGCAACCATAGGATGTGCCATTCGCGTGATTTTGGCCTAAGGTATGCTTGCTGTACACTTTTTCCTATAAAGTTGCTTAGATTTTACTTCAAGTTCAGGATCACGTATGTACATTTTTTTCCCTGATCTTGGGACGTTTAGGGGGCGTGGCCGGTTTGACTACACATTGGATCAGGTAATAACATATCAAACGTTCCAGCTCATCACAGATCGCTCCACCAGAGCCATGAGTCTCACGTCAGGTGACGCCGCCAGACTTCAGCCTATGGCCGGGCCGAATCGCCGCGGCGTCGATCTGTTGTCGGCTGCCACGTGTGTTGAGAGCCTGGCGCTTGGGAATGTTTTTAAATATTTTTTTTTTCACAAAGCACGTTTGCCAATCACGTTGCATGGTTCGTATTTACTCGCATGATGGGTGAACCGCCTCCGGGGAGGGAGCGGCGTGCTGCCTACACCGGGCACCCTACGCAGGCTTGTGCTTGATTCAATTTCGAATCTAGACGGAGCTTTTGGCAATAATGACAATAATTTATTTTCACCCCGTATTGATTGGTAGATTACACTGGCGGACTGGGATCGTTCTCCATTCGCTGGAATTTACTCAAAGTTAAATTATTCTTAATTAATCTTAAAAGCGAAAGTTTTCAATAATTTGGGTCTTATGCTTGAATTTCATCAACTCAAGCAGTAATAAATCCGTTCCTCAAAAATAAAAACATATTCCATCCCTACCCTACCAATATTTTGCAGTTCCAGATCTATTAAGCGTCATGCAACGTTGGTGCCGACGCTTCAACTACGCACAATGACACCACAAATATTGCGGAAGTTTGTTTCACCTCACTGACAGTGGTCAGGGCCATACGGACATCGCATGACGAGATCATCAGATCAGAAGTCGTCAAGTGGTCCCGGGTACGGATCCCACCGGCGGACCAGCGTCTTCTTTGTCCGGGCTCAATGCAGGCAGCTCGCATGGCCGCTACCGTTCGATAAACATTTCGCTAATGAGCAGAGGGGCGGTCCCGATGCGGTCTGCCAGCATGGGAGCGGAGTCTACCCCAGGTGGGGCTTCCATTAGCTCTGCACGGTGCTGCTTGCTGTGTACCGGCCTGCGTGCACGCATGGTGAAGGTGGCCACGGTTGTCGCCGAAACCGCCTTAACCTATCTCTGAAAGCCTCCATGACACTGTCCATTGCTGCTGAGGTGTGCACGGAGGACGATCTGACACATCGCTTTTGGTGGTACGAGCGGTGCTGGCAGTGACAGCATTCCAGCACATTGTGAGCTAACTTCACTTCCAACAAACAGAAGCAGATCTAAATGTATGAAACAGTTCTTGGTCCCGAAGACATTGCACTGTAATGGAATGGGTGCAAAATGACCTTTGCAGACGACGCGCCCCTAAACACCAATCCACCACCACCACCACTGTACTCGACAGGAGCGTGAACACCGAGGTTGGAGGGGGCAGATGCATGGGTCAAGACCGCTGATTGCTCTTCTGTTGTTTGAGTTTTAGGACTCTTGGACCAGGGATTATGATCATTTGGCGCCCATAGCTCATTCCATATGGTCAGTTGGCAGGAGAGAACATAACCGCACCCCAATGTCTCCGCGTATAACCGGAGGCTGGCCGCATGCCGTTGCTGCGATTTGGACGATTTAGTGATAGGTAGAGGAGACCGGGTTAATTGTAGCAATTTCTACACCCTTCCAGATGAAAAGTAAGTTGTCAGTAATACTGCTAAGCAAAAATATATATATAATGGGCTCCATTGAGAAAACATAGTGGTCTAACCCGGACTTGTTAAGAAAAATGGAGGAAGGTGGGACGATTCCAAAAGGCTTGCCCTTCGCCTGACCCTAACCATCTAGTATCATTGTCATCATCACGTCGCCGCCGACTCAAAATGGTCCCCTTCAGCCAGGGGAGTAGGCTCGGAAGATCAGTAGGGAGCTCAGCCCTGGGTCGATCGACCTAGGGCATCCCAAAATACCAAAGTCTGGCCGGATTTGGGCCACTTTATTTTGTCATCTAGGAACAAAAGCATTAAATTGTAACCGCTGCGAATGTACGTGGAGCATTTTCCTCTCCTCAAAACTTCGAGGGGGAGGGTGCACTCAAAACTTTCCGGAGTGGCGCCTTTACCAGCCGAAGGGGCGCCACCTTTCATGGGGCACATGCCTCCTGTATCCCTTGTAGTAAATACAATACAATACCCGCCCTTGTTCTGAGTGGAATATGACCCTAGATGTAACGCATATGTCGAAGTTCAAGAATTGCATAATTTAAAGTGGCGTGTAGGGCTTGCGCCATTCATGTACACACACTTACACACCCACTCATGTATATATGTATAGATACATATATATATATATATATATATATATATATATATATATATATATATATATATATATATATATATATATATATATATATATATATATATACATACATACATATATATATATATATATATATATATATATATATATATATATATATATATATATATATATATATATATGTATATATATATATATATACATATATATATATACATAATTAGGTAGGTAGACATATACACAACAGGCAACAATGCGATTAGCCAAAGATGGCACAACTCGGGCTGAAATGAGGGCCAGACGCGGGCAGCCCACCAGATCCTGCGCTGAAAATCACATTTGAAACATGGTGGCCTCGTCATACGGAGTCATCGATGGCAGTCCACAATGAACCCGTGAAAGGGTTGGACGTGGGCAATCCGTATGGTCCCATTTGGGCAGTGCACGCAGATTCTGTGCCGAAAACCATTTCGGAAGTACGGTGGTTGATTGATTGATGGATTGATTATGTGGGCTTAATTGCGCGCAGACTGCAAGACCATTTAGCGCCCATTGGGGAAGTAAGCTGGCTCCGTGGAGAGGGACCAACGACAAACACTTAATCACTTGACGAAACTTTCATGTTCATCTCATATCAATGATCGAAATGTTCTCACACATTTGTACAAACACATTTGTTGCAGCACAACATTTATAAAGCTCTCCCAAATAAAACGTGGGAGTGAAGCAAAGCCAAAACATATATTAAGTGAATTATGGATACCTGGATTTCTTTCTCCGAGCTTCTTCTCCGGGCGCTGGGAGGACCATGGATCCCAAAAGCAAGTTTCAGAGGAAACGGAAAAGCACCCTCACTCTCGGCTAACCTACTACAAATAATATGCACATTTCATTCATGCCCATAGAGTTTTTAGAACATATGCTATGTGCTCTAAAGACAAACGTCAAAAAATACCTACGTGCTTCGCGGCTTGTTGTTGCCTGCGGCAACTTTGAAAAGTTCAATCAGCCCTTTCGTTTTCTTGGTTATGTGGCGGATTTTAATTGCGCGGCAAATAGATCACAGCAACAAAAGGGAGAAAAGTGTCTGAAGTGAAGCGTCACCAGTTTACTTTGTGAAAATGTCAACTCAGTGTGAAAAAATGAATCCGAGGTGTACTTCATTACGGTCGTCACACTACAATACTCACCTCCAGACTACGCTGTAATATTCGGCTGCGGATTTTTGGCACCAGACCTCACGTGGTCGGCCGAAGAGCCGTCACGCAGCACATCTCCACCTGCTTCTGATCCAAATAGCTCTCCTTCATCTTCAAGATCCGATAGCTCATGCAACAGTTATACTGCTTCAGGAGCGGACAATACTACAATACGGCGAGACAGGGTGTCCGCACGTGGAGACTAGACTCAGACTGAACTGATATCTACGGTTCTTATAGATTCCTACAGATATAGTTCTTATATCGGAAGCTCCACTGACCGTCATTTATGAAGAGTTGTTTTGAAATTGATACATAGGCATAAAGTTGCCGAAATATGTTGTGTGATATTTTACGAAACAATTTTACGTTGTCAGGTAATAAGTTTACATATGTTTATATTTATGAATATTTATTTATGATACATGTACATATATATATATATATATATATATATATATATATATATATATAGAGAGAGAGAGAGAGAGAGAGATATATATATACATATCTATCTATATATACAATATATATATATATATATATATATATATATATATATATATATATATATATATATATATATATATATATATATATATATATATATAAATTTGTGTGTGTGTGCGTACATACATCATAAATAAATATTCATAAACATATAAATAGGTTAACTTATCCTTCCACAACGTAAAATTGCTTCTTGAAATATCATAAAACATATTTCGGGAAGCATTGTTTATGCCTAAGTACCAATTTCAAAACAACCCTTCATAAATTACGGTCAGTGGAGCTTCCGATATAAGAACTATATCTGTAGGAATCTATAAGAAACGTAGATATCCATTCAGTCTGAGTCTGGTCTCCACGTGCGGACACCCTGTCTCGCCGTATTGTAGTATTGTCCGCTCCTGAAGCAGTATAACTGTTGCATGAGCTATAGGGTTTTGAAGATGAAGGAGAGCTATTTGGATCAGAAACAAGTGGAGATGTGCTGCATGGACGGCTCTTCGGCGAACCACGTGAGGTCTGGTGCCAAACATCCGTAGCCGAATGTTACAGCATAGTCTGGAGGTGAGTATTGTAGTGTGAAAACCGTAATGAAGTACACCTCGGTTTTTTCACGCTGAGATGACATTTTCCAAAAAAAACTGGTGACGATTCACTTCAGACAATTTTCTCTCCTTTGTTGCTGTGATCTATTTACCGCGCAGTAAAAAAAAACGCCACATAATCAAGAAAACGAACCGGCTGATTGAACTTTTCAAAGTTGCCGCAGGCAACAACAAGCCCCGAAGCACCTAGGTATTTTTTGCGTTTGTCTTTGGAGCACATAACATATGTCCTAAAGACTCTATGGGCATGAACTTGGGAAATGTGCATAGTATTTATATATATATATATATATATATATATATATATATATATATATATATATATATATATATATATATATATATATATATACATATAGATATATATGTATATATATATATATATATATATACATATATATATATATATATATATATATATATATATATATATATATATATATATATATATATATATATATATACGTCTTGCTATATTCTTGCGAGGGTCGAGGCCGTTTGTCACTTGCCGAAGAATGCGAGGGCCATGGTATCTTGCAATAACATGAAATAATGTTTTTCGCCAAAAGCGTACTTGTGAGATATACCTGATGACCAATAGCAGACTTGTGCTCGACTCGAGTTGAATCGAGAATCGACTCATGGATCAATCGTTTTTGGATGAGTCGCGAGTTGAATCGATTCTTTTACCCAAAACATATCTTGAGTCGCGAGTTGAATCACATCTTTCTTTTAAAAAATGAGTTGAATCACGAGTCAATCATTTGAATCACAATGAGTCATTTGAGTCTTGTGACTCAAATGCAAGTTATGAACAAATGATATAAAGCACAGGGGTGTCCATTTTTGAGAAAAAAAACATTGGGGGAGGGGGGCGAAGTGTCAACGTACTACACCCCCCCCCCCTCAAGCAAAAACTCATCGGATTTCGCCCACTATATTTTCAGACCTCAATAACTCTGATTTTTTGACGATGTGTATGTTTATGTTTATTCACCACCCTCGCCAACGGGCAAAATCGTCCAGTAACAGGTGAAGTCACATAAGCAAAAGAGCAGTTCACGGTACATGTCAACATAACAACTTTGAGTCATAGCATGCGACTACAGTCATACAATGGACTCGGGTCCATCGTAATCGTGAACGTCATCGTCATCGTCAACGTTACCGTCACCCTCCCCTCACTCTACACACCAACAAACCCACCGGCTTAAGTAAAATATTTCTGCGCCCATATGCAGGCTAAAACACACCGGCCTTGATGGAGCATCGAAGCACAACAGGCCTGAACTGTGATGCCGATGGGTAAAGGTATTTCCTTGTGGCCTAACATTAGGGAGGGGCGAAGCCAAAGTTTTGGTGGGGCGAATTTTGGGTCGGGGAGGGGGCACAGCCTCCACAAAAGCATATGAATCGAAAACAATGTACTCTGATCAAGCATGTGCATTGATGTAGTCATCGTGATCGCCGAGTCTAGTCAGTCACCACACACGACACCAGGCAAACTAAAATGCACAACGGGTCATAGACATCAATCAGAGCAATCGTCCTACTACTTTTCTACAACAATCTAAAAACTCCACACGTACCCAATGGCGTAGCCAAGAGCAAGAGTAGGACACACCGGGTACATGCCTCTCCGGTCACGGCCAAGGAGTCCGAAAAGGTCAGCCCAGGAGATTCCCAGAAGTGCCATCCGACGGTTTTGAAATGGATATGTCGGCTGGAATGGATCCTTTGCTAGAGTCGGAAGTAAAAAGTACAAAACTTCAGAAAGTGGGAATAATGGCAGAAATCAAAGCAGTTTTCAAATCGGCGGAATTGGAATGGTCCCCGTACCAGGTGTGTCGCAATGGGGGAATTTTTACTGCAGCCCTGTTAGTACTTGTAATCCTTTCCCTCCAGAAGGTTAAGTGCGGAGTTTTCTATACCTTTGGTGGTGCTTGGACTCCACCATATTTGCCTTCTTGACCTCATTCACCAATTTGATATCTAATTCCCCTTGCAATTCACTTGGGACGGATCAAGGAGGATAATATTCCAAAATCTCCAAAATGCCGAGATTCGCAGTGGTTGCAGCATAGCAACATCAAATCCAGATCATAATGTTCTTTCATCAAATCAAAAAGCTCTGCTTTCCCAAAATTTTAATCAAGGCCAAAGTTACTAAACGGAGGTCAGGTCAAATTCTCTCTTCTTATCGCAGTAAGGGAAACACTTTTCGTGCAGAACACGATGAAAGAATGATATAGACATTCGGCTTTCAAATATGTGACAAGGTCAATGGTGTTAGGTCAGGTCAAGTATTATGTTTATTCTACACTGCCGTCTTGTGTGTGGAGTTGGGATTTTTGTGCGCATCAGCTGCCTTAGCGACATTGCGCCCGCAATGTGGTCTTATGCCGAATGCTACTGTTCCTTGTGAAATGAAATTCTAATTCAGTTTTAGAGCCACTGAAGTAGTACACCATGACATCGTGTGAACAATGATCCGAGATGACCCGACTTCGTGTGACCGGACCTTATCATATAAAGCAAATATAGAGCATATGAAGGGCAAATATAAAGAGGTGCAAAATGTCGGACAGTAGGAACACATGGCAGACGTAAGGAGTCTTCATATAGGTGCGAGGGACACGAATAAAGCTTGCACATTGCACATTGCAAACTATGCACACTTCCCAAGTTCATGCCCATAGAGTCTTTAGAACATATGCTATGTGCTCCAAAGACAAACGCAAAAAATACGTACGTGCTTCGGGGCTTGTTGTTGCCTGCGGCAACTTTGAAAAGTTCAATCAGCCGGTTCGTTTTCTTGATTATGTGGCGGTTTTTTTACTGAGCGGTAAATAGATCACAGCAACAAAGGAGAGAAAATTGTCTGAAGTGAATCGTCACCAGTTTTTTTTTAAATGTCATCTCAGTGTGAAAAAACCGAGGTGTACTTCATTACGGTTTTCACACTAAAATACTCACCTCCAGACTATGCTGTAACAATCGGCTACGGATGTTTGGCACCAGACCTCACGTGGTTCGCCGAAGATCCGTCCATGCAGCACATCTCCACTTGTTTCTGATCCAAATAGCTCTCCTTCATCTTCAAAACCCGATAGAGCTCATGCAACAGTTATACTGCTTCAGGAGCGGACAATACTACAATACGGCGAGACAGGGTGTCCGCACGTGGAGACCAGACTCAGACTGAACTGATATCTACGGTTCTTATAGATTCCTACAATTGGATTTCGATCTCGAAGGTCTTGTTTAACTAACCTTTTGGAGTTCATGGAGTATGTCACTAAAGAAGTAGACAATCAAAGCAGGATAGATGTTGTGTACTTGGACTTTAGCAAAGCTTTTGATAAAGTTCCACATGGGAGGCTAATTCATCAACTACAACAACATGGAATTGTTGGAAAAGTTATAGGTTGGATTGAAGCATGGTTGAGGGGAAGGAAACAAAGGGTAATGTTAAATGGATGTAAATCTGATTGGAAGGATGTTCTGAGTGGAGTACCACAGGCCTCTGTTCTAGGGCCACTTCTCTTTATCACCTTTGTGAATAACATTGAGGTAGGGCTGAGGAATAGAGTGTTCAAATTTGCGGATGACATCAAACTGGTAGGAGTGGCAAACAGTTGTGATCAATCTATAAATATTCAACTAGACTTGGAGGACCTAAAAAAGTGGGCTGATCAATGGCAGATGTCTTTCAACTATGACAAGTGTAAGGTTATGCATCTGGGGTCTTGAGGTGAGACTTTCAGATATACAATGGGAGGGAGGGAACTGGATGTTATTGAAGAGGAAAGGGACTTAGGTGTGTTGGTTTCAAAAGACCTTAAAGCAGAAAAGCAATGTAGCTCAGCTAGGAACAGGGCACTCAGAATGCTGGGACTCATTAATAGAAGTGTGATGTATAAGAGCAAGGAAGTCATGGAAAAACTGTACTTAGCATATGTGCGACCCCACTTGGAATATTCTGTACAAGCTTGGAGCCCCTACCTAGAAAAAGATATAGACAAGTTAGAGAGAGAGTGCAGCGCAAAGCAACTAGACTCATCAGTGGAATAGGTAAACTAGACTATGGAGAAAGGCTTGTGGCATTATATATGTACTCACTCAAGTATAGGAGATTAAGGGGGGACATGATTGAAATGTACAAAATTGTTAAAGGACTAGATCAGGTCAATTTAAATGGCGCTCTTCAGTTTAGAGTATCACATAGGGGTCATCAATTCAGGTTAGACAAGTTGAGGTGTAGGACAGTTAAGCGACAACAGGTCTTCAGTCAAAGGGTTGTTGATCAGTGGAATGGGCTGCCTGCTGATGTTGTGGGGAGTTCCTCATTGAATGTATTTAAAAGTAGGGTGGATCAATTTTTTAGACAGGAAAATTTTTTTTCGTGGGCCCTGTGGCTTTTAAGCTTACTTTCTTTATGACTTTATCATTGGTATACACAGCAGAGTTAGTCCATATCGCTTGTCATTGCATGGGTTGGATGGGGTGAGATGTATGTTAAGTAAGTGTGCACGGCACAGACCCCTTTAAGCAGGCATGGATGCAGTTTGAAAATTATTCATAAGGCATTGAATCCACATGTGTTAAGAGAGATCAGGGGAATAGGGCTGGAAAGCTAGGGTAGATAGGCATTGATGGATATTGGAGTGTGGGATATTGGAGGACTGGTTCTTCAGGATGTGGGAAGGTTGGGGAGGGTCTTTTTACCAGGCTTATATTATCTTCCATTTACAGATTTAACTAGATGGGCCCGTGAGTCTCTTATTAAGTCTAAACGCTTCATAACTTTATATAGGGTGTACCTAGAAGTGGATTCAGCACCTTCCTTCGGGATGTGATACTGATGACATTGTCTATGGTAGCACAATGGGTATGATGGGAGGAGTTGTAATTGTTGAGTGTGTTATGCAATAGCAAATGAGTCTCTTATTAAGTCTAAACGCTTTATAACTTTATATAGGGTGTACCTAGCAGTGGATTCAGCACCTTCCTTCGGGATGTGATACTGATGAGATTGTCTATGGTAGCACAATGGGTATGATGGGAGGAGTTTGTAATTGTTGAGTGTGTTATGCAATAGGAAGTGAGTCTCTTATTAAGTCTAAACGCTTTATAACTATATATAGGGTGTACCTAACAGTGGATTCAGCACCTTCCTTCGGGATGTGATACTGATGAGATTGTCTATGGTAGCACAATGGGAGTGTGTTATGCAATAGCAAGTGAATTGGTGCTAGATAGGCTGCGATATATAGCTTCCTAGGAACTTGAGGTAAGGGATTGATTGGGGTGAGAGTATGTACATTTCTAGTACCTTTTCCAGATAGGCTTAACCCAGATGGGCCCCTGTGGCTATTATTAAGCCTTAACACTTTATGACTTTATGACTTTATCATTCGGTATACACAGCAGAATTAGTCGCCATACTCGCTTGCATCCAACACATCATTGCACAACACATCACTTCCCCTACTAAAATCTGCACTGACTCACGATCCTCCGTTGACGCCCTCGCGGCCATACACAACACCACGCACCACACACTCCACGCCATCCGACACCTCAGCAATGGCAACCACGCACACCTTCAGCTCACCCTCCTCTGGATCCCCGGACATCGGGGTATCTCGGGGAACGATCGAGCGGATGGTCTGGCCCGGGCGGCGATCGACGTCCCCCCGAACGAGGGAGTTCCGGTGCCCTCCGGGGATCTTCTATCCCGAACAAATAATTTAGTTAAGAAATAGATCCAGTCCTGCTGGTCACACAACACCACACACCTACACGCTATCAAGCCCACACTCTCCAACTGGTCCTCCTCCAACCAGCACTCCCGTTTGAACGAGGTGGTGCTCGCCAGACTTCACCTCGGACACACTAGATTGACAGACAATTATATTTTTATCGACCACACCGCCTTCCACTTTGGAGCACATGTCGAGTCCGCATTACGGTGACCCATATCTTGTTTACCTGCCCAACATATGCTCCTCATCGTCGCGCTATTATCCAGTATTTCACCAACATCCATACACAAATTTCGCTTCGGGCTCTCCTCGGGAATGAGCACCCGGCACTCCTGGAGTTACTTTTCCACTTTTTACATGACACCGAACATTCCGAACTGATCTGATTTCTCTGTCGCACGTTACCTGGTCCAAGCTGATTTATGTGAAGTTAAAAGCTATATGACACGCGTTACACTCTTCGTTAGCTATATGACTTCGTTACACACGTCTTCCTCTCCGACGTTGTAAAACACATACATATAAGTTATTTCACAGTAGGTAGGCAGGGACCGATCCAATTTGGCCAAAACGGACGGTTTTCCGTATAGATTGCGCTTGGTTTTTACCTACGGGTTTTCCAAGCAGCTTGGTTCTCAGGGTTTTCCAAGCTTTAACTTCAACATATCGGTCGGGCCGGTCGTCCACGACTCGCTCTGGGCGCCGGGCCTCCGCTTCGTTTCAGGTCACAGGTGGGCAGTGGAGCCTGTTCGTAGGCTACGAAGCTGACCACCCTCCAAATGTTCTTCCGATTGTTATGCATGTATGTATGTATGTATGCCTGCACATGAACCTGTATGCCATGTATGTATCGGCCCTTTACGCGACGTTCTTTGTTTGACGGCGTCTCATCTTTCCTCTCTTGCTTAATTGATATAACCGGATGCCACATAAGTCGGATTATCGTAATCCCTTCCTTAACGTAACAATCTCTACCGGATGCCGCTCTGCCTCTGATAAAGATTTTTTTAAAAACTAATCGGAACGTCAGCTTCCGAAACGATACAATCACATGCTGAAGTTCACCTTCTAAGAAGTCCGGGGAGCAGACTCGGAGTGCTCTGAGAGTAAAGCCAAGACCACTCCAGACTTCGTGCGAGAATCATGGGCCGAGTATAATTGAATGAGATCATCCTTATTGGTGGGCTTCCTGAGGAGTGTTAGTCGCGCCCAGCACAGTCATGAACAAAAATACTGCAAGGATTTTTTTCGTGCAATCTATAGACATAGCCCTCACCTCAGGCACCAAAATTTGCAATATGGTGAAGTGGAGCAACACGGCCTATGTCAATCCCAAAAGGGTGGTTTACAAGATACCGTGCGGAGCTTACAACAAGGCATGCATCGGACAAACCGTCAGATGATTAGATGTGCGCCTAAAGGAACACAAAGCAGACTTCAGACACTATCGGACCTCGAATGCTGTAGTAATGCATGTGTCTAAAGAGCGCCCAAATGGGGAGATACAGAGGCGCTGCACGACCACCTCACCAAACAGCAACGTCGACTGCCTGAGGCAGCGTAGTCTCCACTGAAGATACCACGAATGTGTCGACGGGATTTTTTTCTTCAGCACGACGCTCATCACGGCTCAAACAATCCGAAGAAAGACATCGAGGGGTAGTTATCCCCACCGTAACCGGAATCCATATTCATGACGAGCAAGTGGGCATGAACACACTCACAGACACATGCACAGAAACACATACTTGCACATTATCACACAGACACAAACACTCACACAGACACAGACACAGGCACAGACACAGAGACAGACACAGGCACAGACACAGGCACAGACACATACACTGACACGGACACAGACACACTCATAGACACACACAGACAGACAGACAGACAGACAAACAGAGATTGCGTGTAAAGAAAGCATACGACCTTCAATATACCAGGAGGTGCTGAGTTGACATCAAAAGTAACGTTAAGGATTATACTTTATTAGGTACTCAACGTTTCGGCCAGGGGCCATCGTCAGGAGTGATATAAAAATGTAAAGTTAAGCAATTGAAAAAAAAAAGCACGCGAGAAAGAAAGCGTGCAAAAGACACGTGGAATGCAGAAAAGCCTCCTCAGTGGTGCAGACACTTAAAGAAACTCCAAACCAGAAACAAACTATGTCAAGATAGAATCCTCTGAGGAAGCCCGAGCCGATGGTCCACATACATATCGATACATACACTCACGCACATATATAGACATAGATCCAATATAACGCGTAATATAATGTAATACCAATATAACGCGTAATATAATACATAGAATATAATTTATGTTTATGTAATTTAAGTGATATACCAAGACGTCGTTTGCATGTTTAGTTGCGGCCGTAGATTACGTATGTGTAGAGATTCGAGGACCTTTAGATCAGCGCTGTCCCTGGCTGTTGCTAGAATTTCTACTTTGAAGTTTGTGTTAGTGTCGCTGTGTTCCATGTTATAATGTTTGTTGATCATGTGTTCGCCTAAACGTGTGTATGCTCTTCGAAGTCTGGCATCTCCCAAGTGCTCATTGTACCTATCCCTGATACTACGTTTGGTTTCACCGACATAAAATATTCCAAGACAGCGGTTGCACGTTATTTTATAAACTACGTTTTTTCGCGTGCATCTACCTTTGAGCCCGTTGATACAGGTGTGGCACGTTCTTCTACCAGCAGGGCATGGCGGAATTTCCAGGGCTGAGCGGACCAGGTAAGATTTCAGCGTAGGTCCGCTAGTCCAGGCTACCCTAACATGGTTTAGATGAGACGAACGGATGGCTGCGTTTACCTGTCGACATAGTTGGTCATCGACAAATGGAAGTCTCATGTAAACATAGTTGGGATTACTACCCGCTCGATGCCGACGTTGCCCACTTATCCTACTCCTGTTGTGAGGGTGAACAGCACGAGCGGCGGAGTGTACCCGATGTGCTGGGTATCCGTTTTCCAGGAAAAGAGTTGTCATCTTCGCAAGGCTCCGCTCGCATGAAATAGTATCGGAGGAGACTCGTGCTGCTCTCCTCATTTGGGATGTTAAAACGGCCTTTTTAGTAGCCATCGGGTGGGCCGAATCATAGTGCAAGATGATGGGGGCTGCCATAGGTTTAAAGTACAGTTCGGTGGTGTAGCTCCCATCAGCCTGAACTACAAACAACGTATCAAGGAAAGGAATCGAACTGCTATGACCAGTGTGTTCTAAGGTGAACTTGATGCTGGAGTGTTGTTGGTTAATTTCTGCAAAGAAGTCGAGCAGGAAGCCATGCGTCCAAACACCAAAAATATCGTCTATATACCTCATGTAGAGAGCTGGTTTCAAATCATACGAAGCTAAGAAGATCGACTCAAGGCGGTGCATAAAAGCAATCGCTAAAGGAGGTGCACATCGGTTACCCATAGCCACTCCTTTTGTTTGCTTGTACATGGAGTTACCGAAACGTATGAGGTTATTGCTGAAAATATGTGTTAGTAATTTCACACAGTCCTGTACCCCAATCCCGAAAAGACAAATGCCATCCAGATTGTCCTCGATTAGACGAATTACAGCATCTATTCCCTCCTTTATCGGAATGCTGCCATATAGATTTTTCACGTCCATGGTGAAAACAATACTGCCTTCCGGAAGTTTGGTAGGGAACGTTTCTTTCACCCTCTGTAGGTACGACTCCGTGTTTGTCAGATGGGCGGGAACCAACGCTAGTAATTGGACCAGAATCTTGCTCAAGAACCAAGATAACTTGTCTAGGGGGTCACCACTCGCCGACACTATAGGGCGCAGTGGAACCTCTAGTTTGTGGTTTTTGGGGAGCCCGTATAATTCCGCTGTGCGGCTGGAATGAGGAAGGAGAGATAACACTATGTCTTTATGTAACTTCCCTGATAAAGTTTCCTTGATAATAGTACATGTTTCAATTTCGAGACGTTTGGTAGGGTTAGGTTGGGAAGAAATGCTCTGATAATCGTCCGTTATTTTACTGGCCTTTTCAATGTAATCCGTTTTGTTTAGCACGACGAATCCTTTGCATTTATCTGACGGCTTTACTATTACATTATCGTTGTTTTTCATTTCCCGAAGTACTTCCCTCTGTTTCGCATAATTGTCCGACCTTTTGTTCGATGCTTTGTTGTGATATTTATATGCTTTTAGAACTTTTGTTTTTAAATCTTTCAACTCAGATTCTAATTGAGTTGTGGCTCTCGGTGGTTGGTATGCAGGAGTGTCGGGAAACATGGGGCGAAGCTTTGAATGACCTGTGCTAGAGGTGCTTTGTGATAAGCCTTCCCGCGGTACCTGAGGTACAGTTTGCTGTTTTGTCTCCCTCACATTCCTCCACCGCAAACCATAGATCGCCCTTTCTACGCCTGATTCTGCCTTTTCCAAGCAGCTACGATCTACTTTTTGAGCTAACGCAAAATTGGGGCCTTTGTCAAGCAATCCCAATATATCTGAGTCTAGAGGTAACTTACTTAGATTAGACGTGCGATTTGTACGATATTGTTCAGTGCCATCGCCGTTGGTGTCCGTACCGTGGGTGCCAGAAGTAATGCAACTACCCGAGCTTTCTCCACTGGTAGCCGCGTGGTGACGTAAATTATTTTTATCCGGGAGTGGCGTAGGTGGTTGGTACGATGAATGTGTACCTAGGTGAAGTTCGTCCTCTTGTGGTGCGCTGCGGACGGCTGCTGGCCTCACGCCGCAGTTTCTAACTCCAGAAACAACGCTGGAGATCGTCAAACACAGAGACCACCCACGCATGACCAAAGCCCACCCAAAGCTCCAAACAGTCACAACGCTGGGCACGAACACACTAAACAACGAAGTGCACCAGACCCTGTCCGCACAGCAGCGAAAATCGACAACACTACGTGGTGAAGCACCAACATCACTACAAACAGCTGTTTTCACTGGGCCGTAGTGTTTGTCCTCCTCCGACTCCTCAGGCAAGAGATGACTGGTTTCTAGGGGTAGTGAAGTGGAGTCCCTAGAGCTCTGATTGGGCCGAAGCGTCGAACTGGAGACTTCTTCTTCCGTTGCTGCAACACTTGAGGAAACAGGAGACTCGATCTTCTGGGCATTTTCAGGCAAGCGACTTGGACACGGTACCTGCAGGAGGGTACTTCCCGGAAGACAAGTGCTTGACAGAGTCCCGTGCCCTGGTGCAAGCCCACGGCCTGAGCCGCTGCTGTCTACTAGACTCTGCTTCTGAAGCGATTCAAATTTCTTGACTAACCTTTGTCTGCAAGCGCTTCTTTCATGACGAAGGAGAGAGTCGCACTGCTCCAACAACCAGCACCAATCTGGACAGCTGCAGGACAAACGCCGCCCCAAACGGCGCAGACTTCTTCTTATATAGGCTCGATGTCTGTAAGCATCAGAAATCTCTTCTCGCAACATGATAGCTTGAAGTTTGCTAACTTGTTTACGGACCCGCTGGCTGCTGGAGCTGTGATGAATTGAAACCTTGGAGACTATGAATCTGGGGTAGAGCCTTTCCTGTCTGCAGTTGATGAGGAAGATGATCCGTTCTTCCACACGTCCTAGCTTTTGATGCAAAATTGCAAATTGGGCCATTTCTTCCGTGAGGTCGCCACTGCTATAACATTGTTTAATACAACGAAGAATGGCTCTTAGATGCTCCTGGGTTTTAGACATTGCGTGTAAAGAAAGCATACGACCTTCAATATACCAGGAGGTGCTGAGTTGACATCAAAAGTAACGTTAAGGATTATACTTTATTAGGTACTCAACGTTTCGGCCAGGGGCCATCGTCAGGAGTGATATAAAAACAAAAAAACTGTACTTTAAACTTTAAACTGTACTTTAAACCTATGGCAGCCCCCATCATCTTGCACTATGATTCGGCCCACCCGATGGCTACTAAAAAGGCCGTTTTAACATCCCAAATGAGGAGAGCAGCACGAGTCTCTTCCGATACTATTTCATGCGAGCGGAGCCTTGCGAAGATGACAACTCTTTTCCTGGAAAACGGATACCCAGCACATCGGGTACACTCCGCCGCTCGTGCTGTTCACCCTCACAACAGGAGTAGGATAAGTGGGCAACGTCGGCATCGAGCGGGTAGTAATCCCAACTATGTTTACATGAGACTTCCATTTGTCGATGACCAACTATGTCGACAGGTAAACGCAGCCATCCGTTCGTCTCATCTAAACCATGTTAGGGTAGCCTGGACTAGCGGACCTACGCTGAAATCTTACCTGGTCCGCTCAGCCCTGGAAATTCCGCCATGCCCTGCTGGTAGAAGAACGTGCCACACCTGTATCAACGGGCTCAAAGGTAGATGCACGCGAAAAAACGTAGTTTATAAAATAACGTGCAACCGCTGTCTTGGAATATTTTATGTCGGTGAAACCAAACGTAGTATCAGGGATAGGTACAATGAGCACTTGGGAGATGCCAGACTTCGAAGAGCATACACACCTTTAGGCGAACACATGATCGACAAACATTATAACATGGAACACAGCGACACTAACACAAACTTCAAAGTAGAAATTCTAGCAACAGCCAGGGACAACGCTGATCTAAAGGTCCTCGAATCTCTACACATACGTAATCTACGGCCGCAACTAAACACGCAAACGACGTCTTGGTATATCACTTAAATTACATAAACATAAATTATATTCTATGTATTACGCGTTATATTGGATCTATGTCTATATATGTGCGTGAGTGTATGTATCGATATGTATGTGGACCATCGGCTCGGGCTTCCTCAGAGGATTCTATCTTGACATAGTTTGTTTCTGGTTTGGAGTTTCTTTAAGTGTCTGCACCACTGAGGAGGCTTTTCTGCATTCCACGTGTCTTTTGCACGCTTTCTTTCTCGCGTGCTTTTTTTTTCAATTGCTTAACTTGACATTTTTATATCACTCCTGACGATGGCCCCTGGCCGAAACGTTGAGTACCTAATAAAGTATAATCCTTAACGTTACTTTTGATGTCAACTCAGCACCTCCTGGTATATTGAAGGTCGTATGCTTTCTTTACACGCAATGTCTAAAACCCAGGAGCATCTAAGAGCCATTCTTCGTTGTATTAGACAAACAGAGAGACAGACATACACACCCGTACACTTGTCATGTGGTAATTGTGAGATTGCTCTTGTTGTTTTCTTCTTGTCATCTTGAACAATGTTGTCAGAGGTGTAGCTCGCATTTGTGATGTTCTATGACTGGTGATTATGTTAGGCTGATGTCGAGTTAAAAACCTGAACCATGATGAAGGTAATGGTCGAAACGTAGAAAATATATCGAAATGTTTTTCATTTAAAAATCATTTTACGTCTCATTGTCGTCGATCACACAACGGTCACAACATTGTCACATATATATATATATATATATATATATATATATATATATATATATATATATATATATATATATAATATATATTATATATATTATATATATATATATATATATTTTACTTATATATATTATATATATATATTATATATATATTATATATATATATATATTATATATATATATATATATATATTATATATATATATATATTATATATATCTATATATATATATATATATATATATATATATATATATATATATATATATATATATATATATATATATATATATATATATATATATATATATATATATATATATATATATATATATATATATATATATATATATATATATATATATATATATATATATATATATATATATATATATATATATATATATATATATATATATATATATATATATATATATATATATATATATATATATATATATATATGTATATATATATATGCATATGCATGCATATATATATATATATATATATATATATATATATATATATATATATATATATATATGTATATATATATTTGTACTAGTTAAGATGGAATGACAAATTGTTAAAACACAGAACAATGGGAGCATAGCTTTATTCACAACGTTCCGGCTCACGCCTTTCTCAAGCTATGAACAATTTACAGACCTGGGAGTATTTGGCACTTGTCGTCTTTTTCTTCTTTTGTTTTCTTCTTTTTTTCAGTTCTCCTCTTCTTCTTTTTCCCTTTACTTTTCCCCCTCTCTTCCTTCCCAATTCGAACACAGGTCATGAGACATCAATCATAAAGCACTTCGCATGTGTTGACACTGAATGAACGAGACAGTGAAAACAGTACATTGGAAACGACCAAATAAGTACGACAGTGATGTATAACCTATCCTTTTTCAATATGTTCCACAATCAGTTCCGCTACAACACTTGCAATTTTGAAACTACCAGAAACACCATTGATATTCTCACGTGTGGCAATATACGCGGATTCCACTGTCTTCCGACACCTCTTCCCAAGTCCACCACTAAGAACAGATGCTTCTTTTCAATTTGGGAGATGGTCTTCTTCATCAACATGCACCACCATAGCATTAGAAATTCTATGGTATCTGAGGTCTGAACGATGTTCCCTAATTCTAGCCCCTATCCCCCGTCCCGTTTCCCCATAGTAACTTTTTCCACATTCTCCCGCGCAAGGAATTTTGTAGACTACGCTTTTTTCGTTCACTTTGCGGACCCCTTTCTTGACTATGTCTTTGATTTTGACCCCTGCTGAGAGACTGATGTTGATTTTGTCTTTTGTGAATCGGGAGACGGTGACTGCTCCCTGTGTTTCCGGTACTGATATGCACCTTTTCGTCAAAACTCGTTGCTTGGCCTTTGTCATGCACATCACTTTTTTCGCTTTTTGGCGCAACTTCACTATCAGACCCTCTGGATATTTCAGCAACTTGAAAGACTCCTTGATGAAAATCAATTCTTCTGCGAGGCACTCAGGACTGCATATTCTATGAGCCCTTAAGAAAAAGCCCATTAGGACCCCCGTTTTTGTTTCATGGCTGTGACCCGAGAAGTAGTGCAAAATATCGTTTTTGTTAGTGGGCTTTCTGTACACTGAAAATGTGCATCTGCTGTCACAGCGTTTGATCAGTGTGTCCAAGAAAGGAATCTCAGCCTCATTATCTTTTTCTTTTTCCTTTTCTAACGTGAATTGAATCGATGGATGTACCGCGTTAATATTTGTGTTGATCGCATCAAGATCAGTGTCTTGATCAACAATCACCAATATGTCATCTACGTATCTCAGCCAGAGCGAGTTGGGGCCAATCATAGATTTGAAATTGTCCGCCTCGAGGGTTTCCATAAACAAACATGTCAGAACTGGACTGAATGGTGAGCCCATGGTGAGGCCGTTGATTTGCCGATATTCTTCCCCCTGAAACTGTAGTGCTCCAAATTCCACACATGTACGCACGAGTTGTATGAAATGACTCTTTGGAACTGGAAGCTCTAATTTATTTGACTTGTCTAAGGCCCTAGAAACCGCTTCCATGGCTCCCCCGATAAGGGGAGCATGTAAATTGTTCATAGCTTGAGAAAGGCGTGAGCCGAAACGTTGTGAATAAAGCTATGCTCCCATTGTTCTGTGTTTTAACACACACTATATATATATATATATATATATATATATATATATATTGAATTCTCAGAAAAAGTGAGACTGAAACGTCTTTGTAAATGTTTACAAAGACGTGGTCAGAAGCTTCGTTGTTCAACCACCTTCTGACTGCATGGTATGACCTTAGATAACGATGGGACAAAATATGGATTGATAAAGTGCTCACTTCAGCCTTTGTTTATTGTCGCTCGACTCAGATGGCGCTGAAGCATAATTCATCTATGACTTCATGAGGAACAGCAACATTTGGTATCCGATGACACTGTGTATGCACTGTGTATGCATGCTATTTGACCTGCTCTTACGTCATTAACCTTCAACATATTTGGAACCAGAATGTCTGTGACATGCTCTTTATCAACTTCGGCGTGAAGGTTACCCAAAATTAAATTTTATCCACTCAGTGCAGTAACAAAAAAAAAGCGTGAAAGTGACCTAACCACAGGTCTTGATCTCAGCTAAACAAGGACACTAGACCTAACCCTTGATCTTAATCACAATTTAGAAATAGCAGAACTGTTCGTCTTGATGAAAGAACAGCATGCTCTGAGTTTGGTGTTGATATGTTGCAACTTCTCGGCATGCAGCACTTTGAATATTTTGGAACATTACTCTCCTTTAATCATCCCAGGTTCATGACCTTTGATGACCTTCATCTGAAATGTGTACGATATACGTAAAGCCGATACATAAGAAGGTACTGACTGAAAGTTTCGTGTTTTGCGTCTACTCATTCGGCCGTTATCACATACAAACATGAGTGGGCTCTCGGAGCCTCCCCTCGCCCTACACTCTCGGCCAGACAAAGCTTAATCACTGCCTTTATCCAGCATATCTAAACCCTGAGCTCATTCTTGCAGGACTTCGCAACAATTTTTATATTATTTCTGATGGATAGAATGGAACACTGTCACGTCAGCATCCTCCCGGTTGTTACGCCCATGCCGTGACGTCACCAGCAGCACTCAGTCGGGCCGTGTGACGTCACGGGCCCGGCTGCCGGCCGGCGCACACTGTGATAACTCGAGGGAAAACTGGCGAGAAATCATTGCGGACAAAGTATGCACGTTTCAGGGGCAATTTTGGTCTTAATCGAAATACCTTCAAATTTGGAACATATTGAGAAGCTCTGTCCTAAAGATTGCTTAACCAGGAATGTCAGAGGCCATGCCTGCTAGAGTGAAGGGAGCATGGGTGTAACCACGGGGGGGGCTGGAGAGGGGGGGATATGTTCCCCAATTTCTGAAAAGTGGCGATTTGTCCCATTCAATTTTTCCGTGTCCCCCAAGCCTCAGCTACCTGAGTATGATCGTCGCAAAATTATACATAATCATTTATAAATGGAAAATATATATGCAAGAGAATCACCAAAAATACTAGGAGTCGATCTAGCCGATCAACGGGCTTCGTAGCCTATCTGTCGTCACAAAATCTCCGAATGGGATATCAGCAAACGATAGAAATATCTGCTTCCAGACCATTCTTGTATAACATGAACTTTGTTTGTTGTTTTTCCGCTTGGGTGGAAAATTGTGCCTGGCGAGGCAACAAATTTGCATTATCGCAAGGACTTAGGCTGCATTCCCTTGTACATATATTGATATATCTTGAACAAACGTGACTCTGGGTGTCCTTGGGTATCTTCAAGACCATGGATGGGAGTCATGCGCAGCCTTAAGCAAGTACGACAAGTTAACGTCGTATTCGTATTCAGCGACGTGTTCGCCGGAGGCGTATTTGTATTGGCACCGGCATTCCGCATTATGATCGTTCGAACAATTATCACAAATGTTTCTGCTTGCACTGCACACGTTGGAAGCAACTACATAGGTCTCACGTTATCACTTTAACACGCGCACTGGAGGGGGGGGGAGGGCGAAATCCGCCTACCCCTCCGATTTTTCGTACTTAACTCTAGATTTTACTGGTTGATATACGCCATATTTTGCATACCTGCTCCGAAATGACCGGCGCATCGCTTAAGGTAAGAAAAACGGAAATCAGCCGAACATTTTTCGAGTTAGGGGCCGTTAAAGTCAACACCTTTCGTAGCGTCAGACCACAAAAATCGGCGCTGATGCACTTCCCGTATATTGGCAAAAGAGAAGTGTTCTTGGCAACACTAGCGACTTGTTTGATGTATATTGATATGCTATGTAGTTTCAAGGTCATGTTAGGTCACCGAGGTCAAGTCAGGTCAAGTTCATGACAGGTTAATGGAACCAAACTAAGTCAACTGGAATGTTGTCATAAATGCAAATGACTGTCATGCAATTGATGTCGCTTTGCATGTTACTCCCTACACATTCTGAAAACTACTGTTTGTCATTGTGTACCTAAGCGTTTCCATACTTTATTCATGTATTTTACTCCTTTCTTCGCGGAGGGGGGGGCGGAATCCCCCCTCCAGTGCGCGTAATTTTCAGAGGCCGTCCAGGGCGCATGTTAACCGTCAAGGTCCAACGCAAACCGGTTTCTTCGGTTGTCTCCCATTACTTTTCGTTTTCATTAAAACCTGCCCAAGTCTGGTATCAAGCAATAGCCTGTGGTGAACCATTGTCTAACATTTCAAACCGGTACATATCAAGGTCAACCTGCTAGGTCAAAGGTTAGCTTGATTTATTAGATGGCGATATTGAAGCGATATCGACCGAACGCGAGGTTCGGTTGCTTTCGCTTCAATTTCCATCAAATGGGCGTCATTCGACGTGGCTAGTTATGCGGTATCAGGAAGTTGAGCAATCGAATTCTTTTTCAAGGGCGAAGGCCAAGCTGATCATCCGGTCCGCTCAATTTTGTTTTCGTTTTCGCTGAAACCAATCCAAATTTGGTATCAAGGAATAACCAGTGATGAACACTCGAGTAACATTTCAAACTGGGACATGTCAGGGTCAAAGGTTTGATTGAGTTCTTCGATGGCCACGCGTTTCGTCGCCACAGCTTCAATTTGTAGAACATGGATGTCATTCGACGTCGCTTGTTATGCGGTAACAGAAAGTTGACAATTCGAAATAATCTTGTTGAATCAAAATTCAAGCTGATTTCTTCCGTCGCCTCACCTTTGTGTTCTTTTTCGTTTTCCCCAAAGCCTACCCAGATCCATTATCAAGCTATAGCCCATGGTGAACCCTCGAGTAACATTTTGAAACCGGGATATTCAAGGTCAAACCTTAAGGTCAAAGGCTAGTTTGAATTCTTCGAAGTCCTCGCGATTCGTCGCTATGAGTTCAATTTGCACAATGTGGGTGTTATTGGACGTGGCTTGTGCAGTATTATAATGTTATCAAATCGAACTAATTTCAAAGGTCACGGGTCAAACCGATTTCTTTGGTCGCCTCGTATTTTTTCTTCGCCCTAACCTATTCACATCTGGTATCAAGCAATAGCCCGTGGTGCATCTCGAGTAGCATTTAAAACCGGAACATGTCAATGTCAAACCGCAAGATCGAAGGTTAGCTTAAATTGCTCGAAGTCCTCGCGCCTCGTCGCTGTCTTCAATTTGCATTAAGTGGGAGTCATTCGACGTGCCCTGAGGTACTCTAGCAAACTGTTCAGAAATCACATTAACTTTCAAAGTCAATGGTCGAGCTCATTTCTTCGTTTTCTCCCAAAGCTACCCATGTTTGGTATCAAGAGATAGCCCGTGGGCAACCCTCGAGCAACATTTCAACTCGGGACAGGTCAGGTCAAGCCTCAGGCCAAGGTTAGTTTTTTTTCTTCAAAGTCCTCGCGTTTCGTCGCTATGGCTTCAATTTGCATTATGTGGGTGTCATTCGACATGGCTTGTCGTACGGTATCAGGATATTGTGATATCGAAATAATTTAAAAGGTGTCGTAGGTCCGCTGTGTGTGCAATGATTTAGTGTAATAGGAAGAGGATGATCAAATATGTTTTTGTTTGCAGCCGTTGTGATAGCAGACATTCATATCCTATATGACTAGGAGCTCCCACAAGAAATCCCGTCATAACCTGCTCGGATGGCGCTCTCATCGCTGGTTTTAATCTACACTGCCACATTGCTGTTCTGGACATGTAAAATGTAGACTTTTCTTCTTCAAATTGTCCGCTTTCCTCTCAATGGTTCAACGGAATATGTCAAATGTGGAAGAGAAGCTACAGATCAAGACGCACACTGTTATAGCCAGCCGGAGTTCATAACCACGAGAGAGCAATGTTGTAATCAGGGGTGGATCCAGGAATTGCCATGGGGCACTTGTCTGGAAGGGTGCCATTTCCTTGGAGCGGCGCCACTGCGAAAGCACCTAGAGGGGCGCCTCTGGCTGTAAAATTCGAGGGGGGCGGGATGCACGCGGCCCTTCCCGAAGGGGCGCCTTTCCTTCCAAGGGGTGCCTTTTTCTTTCATAGGGGCCTTTCTGGCTGAACAATTTGAACGGGTACACTGGAACCTTTTCAGAGGGGCGCCATTTCCTGGCCTGAGGGACGCCACCTTCCATGTGGGGGGCACATGCCCTCAGTGCCACACCCTATGTCCGCCCTGGTTGTCATTGCATCGAAATATGTTCCCGTAAAACAGGAAAGCATGGGAAAGGTATGTCCATATTTACTACAATAAAACCATCGTCCAATATTTTCTGTTTTTCCTGGAACAAGAGGGCAACGTTTAGTATACTTACACGTGGCTCTATGGTGACGTGAAATCTGGCACAGCACATACGACATGAAGCTAGATGTTCATAGGCAGTGATAAGGAGTGAAATTTGCTAATTTGGCGGAACTTTTTGTCCGCAAAATATCATTTTTAACAATGGCAAAATTGAAAACCAGACATTGCAAAAGAAGGAGCTGAATTCATGGAATTTTTTTGGGGGGACGGGGCTACCCGTCTATCCTGTCCAAGCTTACCGCATCCCTGGTTTGTCCCTTCCCCCCCCTCCCCACAATTTCGAAACCGTGGTTACACCCATGGAAGGGATAATTATGTTCCACTCAGTTTGAAGAAGCTATATTGTCCTAAAAATAGCTTAACCCAGGAATGTCAGAGATCATACCTGCCAGAGGGGAGGGAACATTCCGCTCCCCTCATTTTGCTTGCGCCAAATATATCGGGAACCAAGTGAGGTAGACAGCTCAAATTGTGCACACATCTACATGAGTACGTAGTGTACCGTGTTTTAAAAGATCGACCTCAAGTTATGCATGGTGACAACATAATGACGTCATAAGCGAAGTCCATTGACGCTCATATATTAGATAATTATTAGTTAGCATTTGCTATGCCAGCATTCTGCACCGTAAATGTGACCTACCAATTCCTACGCAGAATAGACCCAAGATCTTCTTGTCCTAAGTGGCTGAAATTATGCCAAAATATATCCCTGACAAATGACAGACAGATAGAATCTGGGTCTCTGAAGACACATCGAGCCGTGTTCCCGTCGTTAGACGTTCCCGAACCACCCGAATGAGGGTGATCAACGACAAGACCCGGTCTCTCCGGGAACTGATGCTGTAATTTCTTCTTCCTTTCTTCCTTTCACACGCATCTTGTTTTCTTCGCCAGACACCGCTCACACTCTGACATCCAGGTGGTAACGAATGTGGAGAAGGCACTCAAAACATCGAATCCAGGCATGCATAGTAGAGAGCCCGAGCTGGCATGTACCCTCGCGCACAGGTCAAGCCGCGGCAACAGACAAGTCATTCATCTGACGAAGTGTGCAACCATAGATGGTGCATGTCATGCTGCTGCCGGTGTTGGGCAGAGCGTTCGCCACCTTGCTGTCAATCATGATGAGTTGAAGATTGTACGCCACTCTGAGGCTGGTACCTTCTGTTGTGGAGACTTAGGTCGGCCTCAATAGACGTATCTCGGATTCAACACTGTCTCGTTCTTTCCGAGAGGCCTCTGCTGTTTCGCGCTTGTACTGGACCCGCAACGGCCGGCAGAAGCGGGTTGAAGACGGCGTTGGGTTGGTCCAGACGCAGGTGCCACCGACCGTGAGTTGCAAAGGAACTGAAGTGGAACAGAACAGATTTCGCTTTGCAGCTTCATCGCCGTCTCCCATCTGTTTGTGCACATATTGCCCTGTGGCCTCGTCAAATCCACATTTGACGTTGAAGCTGAGTCGGTACGGGCGACAGACGGCAGACATGCCACCAGTCCCTGCGTTGTATGACGTAGGACAGCCTGCAGAGTCACCTCAGCTGACATCTCGGTGAATTGCATGCTGCTGACTGCCGGATAGCACTCTACCTTGGCCTCAGTCACCACC
The DNA here is from genome assembly GCA_034440615.1 of Ashinkailepas kermadecensis. NCBI lineage: Eukaryota > Metazoa > Arthropoda > Thecostraca > Neolepadidae > Ashinkailepas > Ashinkailepas kermadecensis. The sequence continues at coordinate 122,402 of JAOTOM010003228.1, forward strand.
ATTCCATAGGCGGGCAAGATGTCTTCTTCGCCGCATCATTCGTCACTCAGCGAACCATACGGTAGCCGTGCACAGACAAGTCAGCTGACACACACATCGCCAGCGCCCGGTCTCCTGACACGTACTCGGGTTGGCTCACTTTAGAGCTTCTGAGAGCCCGGAGAATTTTGCTGGGCCGATTCAGTGATGCCCCGACCTGTCGCAGGACGAAAGCCGCGTCCCTCACACTCTCAGCACGACCTGAGCCTGGCAGTCTACACGAGCTGTAGATAATTGTGCTGTTGAGCAACTCTTGAGGACGCCCGACGTTGAGAACGGGCGCTGAGCTGATCGTAGATTCTAGCTGGTCGCCCTCGCGCTCCCTCCACGGCCTCGTCAAGGTGAGTCTTGGCATCATCATCACTTACGACGTGGTCACCACGCTTCAGCGACATGGAGAACACCTCGTCTTCCGAAAGATAGGTCGCAAACTGACTTCTGGATATATCCTCGGCTCACTGACACTTAACCCACTGTCCTTTTAAGTTCTTGGCGATCAAGTCGGTCGCCTTTTTCGTGTCCACAATCGACGACTCACTCGAGAGATAGCCCTGAGGGGTTTTCTCCATAACCAACTGCAAACTATAAATAAACATGTGCAATAATAGTTTCCCACGCCTAAACGCTTATGCACTGATTAACAAGTCCACTAATTCCTTTCTACTCACGCGCAAATCCACGTTCACTGTACGCAAAATCCAGCCACCCTGACCCGACCCTTGCAGGCAAGGACAGCTCCCTGCTATGGGAAACACCATGTATGTTACCTATCTTGACTCAGTCACCTCGGCGGTTAGGTTTTTGTGTAGCGACCGCTGGATCAGTTTACCCGGTCAAGACTGGATCAGTTTACCCGGGTTTACCCCGTCAGCCGGCGCGTCGCGTCGTCCGGCTCGGGCATCCCTTTGCCGCCCGGGCTGGCCGCTGCACCTCACAGCGACCTGCCGGGATACAATTGATCACTATCGGTGTTGGGGCGGCTAGGTGCAGCTGAAACTTACGGTACATATAGTCAAACGATCGCTTATTTCATTGGGATTGGTTTCTGGTTGTGCGCTGTTGTTCGTTTTTAAACCTTATTCGAACATAGAGGTACTAAATAGTTGAATGACTATTCTAATAACTTATTGTTTAATAAAAATAGCATATTGTGAATCGTTCTATGGCTTTTTGAATTGCTTAACGCATTGAGAATGTTCTCAGCTATCATTCCATATCTCACTTGCCCAGGTTTTTAGAATGCATCTTACCTTTATCAGTCATCAAACTCCGACAACATTGGTGCACATGTGCATCGTTTTTTCACACGTAATGTTGTCCTTGTTCATGGACTTGTTACTATATCAAATCTTGTGAAAATGTTCATAAAAACTGTGACCTAGTGTGCTTGAAGCATTTGCTGATGCAAAGGCGCCACAAATATGGCATAAAAAATAGTCGAGAAGTGAATTTCTGGCCAGTTTTTTCCTTGAGTTGTCACAGTGTGCGGCGGTGCCGAGTGACTTGGGCAGCGGCGCTGGCAAGTGCTAGTGTGCTGGCGCACGGTGACAACGGTGGGTGGATGACTCTCGCACAGTGGACGCGGTGTCCGGTTGTGCCCTGTACGGTCCGGCAGTGACAGTGAAGCTGAGAAGATACCTCGTTGATCCTGTGATAACACCGCAGTGACGTTCAGACGACACTGAAATGACGTTCTGAAAACTCGGCAGTGACGTTCAGAAGACCCTGTAGTGACGTTCTGAAGATCCCGCAGTCACGTTCTGAAGATCTCGCAGAGGCGTTCTGAAGACTGTAGTGACGTTCAGAAGACCTTGCACTGGCGTCCGGAAGGTCCTTCAGCGACGTTCGGAAGTCCCTTCAGTGAAGTTGAGAAGATTCCGCCGTGGAATAAGAGGACTCTGCACTGGCGTTCAGAGGATCCTAGCCGTAACGACAAGTGACCTGACGGCGACAGCGCCAGCTCACCTCGCAACAGGACAGACCGGGTCCGGACAGGTAACGGTGCTGCCATTCTTCTAGCGGTCTAGTCAGACCCGCTGTACCACTGTACCACGCAGATCGTGCCACTCGTCGGCTGATTTGGGGATTTACGTTCCATAGTTTATGGTTTGAATTATGTCCCGGTAGCCATATGGTTAGTTTACGGCGACATAAAGCATACATAAATGGCGGCGCAGAAGTGACCTAGCGTCATGCCATGCCCCGCGCTATTTGCACACAACTTTACAGCTCCACTTCTGGAACTTGACTGGGTTTGGTAACGATACCAATGTTCCGCTGGAATGTTGTCCCCAATGTGATGAAAACATAGTAATATAAACGTCAAGAAACCGCGTAACGTAACCTTTTAGAATCATAGAGTGGTGCTAAAGTGAATCCTTAATTGTGCCACATTAGTCAGTATCATTTTGCTTCGTCCACCGGGTAAGTCCTGATTTTATGTACTGAATATTTCGCTTATTCGCTTATCGCTTTCCACAACCAATGGCAGAGAAAAAGTTTCTTGGAAAGCTTCAATAAGCCCTGTCCATGCATTCAATGTTTGCGATTCACGTGGAGAGCATGGGTAAAAATACCTTTTTTCTCGCGGCCATGGAACACGGTCTGGATTACCGCGCTGTCATTTGACATAGCTGATGGGCATCCTATGCTAATATGGTGAGAAAATAGCATGATGATAACTTGTTTTTCTAATCACCTACTATGAAATACAATTTCATGACCATTGATCTGCTTCATTGTCTTCACTATCAGACATACATTTAGTACCAAACACAAAGCACTTGCTTTATCAGTTTAACCAGTTCCTACTCATATAAATAAATCTTCATGAAATATTGAAATTGAATTGTACCCATTCTTCTAAATGGCAATGATAATCCGATCACTCACTGAAGCACGTGCGCGCGCGCGCGCGCACACACACACACACACACACACACACACACACACACACACACACACACACACACATACGCGTATATGAGCACACGCATACTCGCGCATGCATACGCGCATTCTCGCACACGCACACACCTTCTGCTGCACGCTAGGCTATACATGCCTTGGAAGCGAACACCATACTAAAACATATTTGACCACGTTTAGCAGTACAAACTCTCTTTCCCGGTGCATAAGGAAGAGGGGGAGCTCAGACGACCACCCATTACTACCTGTAAAACTACGTAGGTGCTGGCTTATTGGAGTTTTCGAAGTGGTTACCGTAACCTGATTACCACACTTCGCTAGAGCTACCATTCCGCTATTACTATGACAAATTGGGCAAGTCTTTCCAGTACTATGCTGAAAACCATCCTGCATTATCCCACTGATATACCCCAAGTAATACTTTGAAATAGAGCGTTCTAGAACCATCTCTGCAAACTCCCTCTGCAGAAGTAGAAGCATACGTGCAGCGTGGCCATCTGCGTGGCGTGTAACCGCTCATCGGGTGTATTGCATAATTGACTTACAGGAGAGTAAACGTTGCCTTTTGCTTGCGTCGCACAAGAGGTCAACACCATTGAGAGAGACGACTTGATGCTGTGACTTGAACTTTAAGACACAACAATCAATCTACAAGACAACCACCTGTTGCATTTCACATAACGATCAGAGCGAAATATGCACGCCCTCAACGTTTCAGAGCGGAGGTGCCAGTTTTAGCGCTTCTTCGTAAGCAAAGCGAACATCTGTTGTGTTATATTTCGTATCATCATTTCTGGGCACGCCATACAGTCCCTCAGTCGTCAGTACCCATCGTGGCCGAATGAGTGGGTGTCTGCGAGCAGCATGAATATTGATAACCAGTCATGGACGTTTTTGGCGGGCAAGCCACTCATTGCACATTTTGTCAGAGGTTTCGGTTGGAGTAAGCTCTAAGCTCCTCCACTCATTTGCGCATCTTCATCGAAGGTTGCAACCAGTTCGATGATGGTCATATAGTGGTGAAAAATCCCGAGCAGGCATGCAGCAGCACCCATTTGTATTAAGTCAAATGAACATTCAACGAACTGACGCGGGTAACTTCGACCGCGCTCGCAAGCCAGTTGCATTACTCGCCTAGGACCAGGCCTCTACAAAGCTTCTGAAAGGAGCTACGGTGCAACGTGCCATAGGACGGCCCAGCACTGTCGGCGGAAGGTTCACCTCTGCTGGCTGATTGTCCAGCACAACCGGCGGATGGTCCGCCGTTGCCGGCGGACGGTCCGGCGCTGCCGGCGGGCGGTCCGGCACTGCCGGCGGATGGTCCACCGCTGCCGGCGGATGGTCCACCGCTGCCGGCGGATGGTCCGCCGTTGCCGGCGGACGGTCCGGCGCTGCCGGCGGACGGTCCGGCGCTGCCGGCGGACGGTGCACCGTTGCTGGGGATGGTTCAACGCTGCCGGCGGAACCTCCGCTGGCAATATTTTTTAGTACTTAATAAATACCTACAACACATCACTAATTTAAAAACATACTGTGTTAATCGCCAAGGTAAGTTGTTACATGCATCATTTTAAGTTATATAAATTATTTAGCGCTCTGGCGAGGAACATATCATTTCATCAATATCATACGATGACCTTTCCTCGATGATTAGAAAATACATTCGAAAGTTGCTTTGCTCTTGGTGTATATTCGCGTACAACCCTTCGTCAAACCACACAAATAAGCAGTTCCAACCTAGTAAAGGTATCTTGGTTCCAACTAACTGTCGAATTCTCACTCCCATGCTCTATTATCTACGTCATGTCGTGCCTTGCTAAGGATAAGCTTTTTGATTCCGGAGACGCCTTCAATGATGCTACGTAGAAAACATACGTTTATGCACATTGGCTAGCATTGGTCACACACGGCGGTAACTCGGTATCGAAAGCACTAAAGTAAACTAGTCATTTTTTTTTTTTTGGGGGGGCTCCTATCATGCCTATCGCATCTATCTGCTTTTCCTTGGTAGACCATTCCAAAGATGCGATAGGCATGATAGAGCCCCCCCCCCAACAAAAATACTAGTTTACTTTAGTTAACTTTAGTGCCTTCGATAAATATTTTTTTTACAGTAGGCATCGCCGTATGTGATCAATGTTAGCAAATGTGCATAAACGTATGTTTTGTACATAGCATCATTGAAGGCGTCTCCGGAATCAAAAAACCTATGCTTAGCAAGGCACGACATGACATGGATAATAAAGTATGGAAGTGATAAATCTACCGTTAGTTGGAATTGCTTATTTTTTTGTGGTTTGCCGAAGGGTTGTACCCGAATATACACCAATAGCAAAGTAACTTTCGACTGTATTTTATAATCATCGAGGAAAGGTCATCGTATGATATTGATGTATCATTTTACCTCACTCCACTTTTAGCCAACTATCCCCGAGCCGTCGCGCCATGTTTAAAACGACCTAGTGGACTTGCGTAAGATTGTCCACAATAATCACCATGCCGTGAGAAGGCCGAAACATAGAACATTGTGATCACAATGTAGCCTTATATGTAGTGCCAACATGCACTGGGTTATTACAAAAACCTAGCGGAACGTAAAAATAGGCTTTAACACTTAAAAATATATCTCATCGAAAAATACACTAACCACTCTTCGACCACACCAGCCGCCAAGCCGAGGATAGAAGTGCCTTTTGCGAATGCGCACTGGTGATTTGAATGACACTTAGTGGTAAATATGGGTAGCTTGGTCTTGTCGTCATAACAACATGAATAATCTAACACTTAATAGAGGAATATCTAAATTTGAACATCAGCCACCAACCACAAAATAATATTTAACTATGCGAAAATGGAACGGAGAGTATTAACTTATCGCATAACATGTAACAAGCTGTAAAGTGTAAACTATATTTGGCAGGAGCACGACCATTGTAAAACGGGTTAAAGTGAGGGGTTTTAAATATGCGCACATATTCGTCATACATGGGCAGCTCCTCCCTGGAGAGTTCAGAAAGGTGGCTCGGCCAGGTGGCCGCTTACCCAAAATAGCAGTTTCTACGCACAGCATGGTTCTGTCGCATGGTGAATATTTCTTATTCTTCTTTCTGTCATATCCGCTGTCGAATAACCAACCCGTCATATTACCAACCAACCCGTCATATTACCAACCAACCCGTCATATTACCAACCAACCCGTCATATTACCAACCAACCCGTCATATTACCAACCAACCCGTCATATTACCAACCAACCCGTCATATTACCAACCAACCCGTCATATTACCAACCAACCCGTCATATTACCAACCAACCCGTCATATTACCAACCAACCCGTCATATTACCAACCAACCCGTCATATTACCAACCAACCCGTCATATTACCAACCAACCCGTCATATTACCAACCAACCCGTCATATTACCAACCAACCCGTCATATTACCAACCAACCCGTCATATTACCAACCAACCCGTCATATTACCAACCAACCCGTCATATTACCAACCAACCCGTCATATTACCAACCAACCCGTCATATTACCAACCAACCCGTCATATTACCAACCAACCCGTCATATTACCAACCAACCCGTCATATTACCAACCAACCCGTCATATTACCAACCAACCCGTCATATTACCAACCCACCCGTCATATTACCAACCCACCCGTCATATTACCAACCAACCCGTCATATTACCAACCAACCCGTCATATTACCAACCAACCCGTCATATTACCAACCAACCCGTCATATTACCAACCCACCCGTCATATTACCAACCCACCCGTCATATTACCAACCCACCCGTCATATTACCAACCAACCCGTCATATTACCAACCAACCCGTCATATTCGTATTGCATTGTGTGGTGTGTTATATCCTCTAAGGTTAGTGAAGTATTTTCTAGTGATCAAAGAACTATACCTTTATACTGGCTTTATACAACATACTCTTTAAAAGTTAGTCAAATATTTTGTCAGTGCGGACATCGCAAATGACCGGTATTGGACGAACCGACATAGGTGACTCAGACGTTGCTTTGTTTTTGGCATTGCTTGGCATCTCTATGGAGATGCCCAGCATTCCTGGGGAGACCAGCGGCCAATACGCGGACTCCTCCACACAGACCCCTGCCTGAAAATTATGCCATAAAAAGCCACTGGTCCTCCATGCTACGCATAAAAGCCAACCCGCAGCCAAATTTCATGAGATCGAAGCAATATGACTTCATACGGCGGCCAAACAGAGATCACCGAAACGTTTCAGAATCTGTGTAATCGTTCAGTGCAGTGGATATTTGTCTCATAGACCAATATAAGGCAATTAGGTCCCTGTGTATCGCCCTTGGTAACTGCTTCACATCGTTCAAAGTTTTATTTCTCTTCCACGCTCATGGTCTTTCCAAAAGTTCTTTCCAAACTGACATCTTGCCCGACTTCGTGATCGAACACTTTCTGAATGACCCTCACAGGCCACTAACGGTACTCATATGTCCGCTGAAGCCATGATTCCCAGTGTAGCATGTGTAAATCTTGCCTAGCCTGTTCCAATCCAGACCAGCGCCTCTCGCACGTGGTTAAGCAGCGCGTGCAAGGGCAGGGGAGGGGGCGGTCGGCCAT
>JAOTOM010003228.1:135000-142516 GCA_034440615.1 Ashinkailepas kermadecensis
CTTAGACAAAATCTGCTTACTTTAGATGGATCCATACGAGCTCCGACGACCCCTTCCAGACGTAATGTGACCTTTCTGCCTATGTCAGACGTACCATTATTGACTTTCAGCGGCTCCTCTTTTATTTTTGATGGGCGCTACATAACCAGTAGCAGTTGATGCGCCCGTAAGCCCAATCAATCAATCAATCAATCAATCTTTTATTTTTGATGGCTCCTCTGTAGCTAAGCTTTCAGGGGAATAGGGCTGGAAAGCTAGGGTAGATAGGCATTGATAGGTGTGTGGGATATTGGAGGACTGGTTCTTCAGGATGTGGGATGGTTGGGGAGGGTCTTTTTACCAGGCTTATATTATCTTCCATTTACAGACTTAACTGGATGGTCCCTTGGGTCTCTTATTAAGTCTAAACGCTTTATAACTTTATATAGGGTGTACCTAGCAATGGATTCAGCACCTTCCTTCGGGATGTGATACTGATGAGATTGTCTATGGTAGCACAATGGGTAGGGGGGGGAGGAGTTTGTAATTGTTGAGTGTGTTATGCAATAGGAAGTGAGTCTCTTATTAAGTCTAAACGCTTTATAACTTCATATAGGGTGTACCTAGCAGTGGATTCAGCACCTTCCTTCGGGATGTGATGCTGATGAGATTGGCTATGGTAACACAATGGGCATGATGGGAGGAGTTTGTAATTGTTGAGTGTGTTATGCAATAGCAAGTGAGTCTCTTATTAAGTCTAAACGCTTTATAACTTTATATATGGTGTACCTAGCATTGGATTCAGCACCTTCCTTCGGGATGTGATACTGATGAGATTGTCTATGGTAGCACAATGGGAGTGTGTTATGCAATAGAAGTGAATTGGTGCCAGATAGGCTGTGATATATAGCTTCCTAGGAACTTGAGGTAATGGATTGATTGGGGTGAGAGTATGTACATTTCTAGTACCTTTTCCAGATAGGCTTAACCCAGATGGGCCCCTGTGGCTCTTATTAAGTCTTATCACTTTATGACTTTATGACTTTAAGTACAGCCCCTGACCGACGAAATTTGACTTCAAATGTCGCCACACATCCTGTTAGTGATGAAGCGATATACAACACTGCAAAAGTGCATTCCCTGGAAAGCCAAACAACAAGAAACTCCAGATGTAGACAAAGGTGTTCAGGCCACGGAATCGACCTTGAGGTACTTATGACGTCGCAGTTGGAGACCCGAGGTGAGATATGAAAACAAATATTTCACGAACAGATGAACAATTCATCGCTCTACAGATACCAAAATTTTGAGCTGCTCCGATTTTTTGCTTGCAATTTATGAACACAAAGTCGGAGGGAGAGGGAGTGAGAAGGGAGAGGGGGAATATTAACCTCCGGGAGGCCACGGCCCAACTCGAGGTTAACTCGAGGCCACCTCCTCCCACTCCCACTATCCTTTGTTCGACATGAGATGGACAAAAGCCATTAAGGATGACATCATTCACTAACAAACAATTAGTTGGATTTATTTTTGTTTCTCTTTTACCGTTAGCCTTCCAGGTCCAATTCCACGGTCACAGTGGGACCTCGCCTCAGGTCACAAGATCTGGAAACGCTGAGCCGGCGCCCGAAGTACCAAAATCTGTGGGAAATGTGCTGCCGTCTGAAAGCCACCTGATGATATATCGACTTGAGTGTCGGCGCATACAGATTACACTGCATTCTATTTCATATGTTCCTTTTTTATATGGAACATGGAGATCCAAGAATGCTATTCACATTGAGTTTCTATGTAGGAGTTCACTTCATGCTAAGGTGTAGAATGCATACATTTGGATGGTTGATGTGACGTTTTATGTGACGTTTTATGTGACCCTTTATGTGACGTTTTATGCGACCCTTTATGTGACGTTTTAAGCGGTGATCACACTGGGCGGAATCAACGCGACGCAGCACGACGCATACACGTATTTGACACGGGAGCCTCAGCTGACTTCACTGTCTGTTGGTACACGTCCGTTCCTCTCTGTGCAGACTATGGGCGGCTCAGCTGACTGCGATGACTGTCTTGACACGTCCGTGTCTGTCTGGACACGTCCGTTCCTCTCTGTGCAGACTATGGGCGGCTCAGCTGACTGCGTTGTCTGTCTTGACACGTCCGTGTCTGCGCAGTCACGGACATTTCCGTCCGCCAACGTGCGGATGAAGTCGAAACAATTCCAGCATATTCTAGCAGAATCGTGGTAAGATGATTGCCGATGGGTAGTTTGTTTTCTTTGTTGAACTTAGTGCTTATTTATTGATCATTTTAGGCGCAAACTGATATGGATTCACAAGTCCTTAATTAGTATTTTGAAACCGAAACGAATGATAACATTGAATTCACATCTCTCAAGTGGAACTCACCTAAATAATCCTTCACGGTCGCCGTTGCGCAAATTCTTCACCAAAGTATAATCTCCGCCTACCTTCTCCCTGCAGAGAACTTGATAGATCCAGCATCTTTTCCTTTCTTCCCTTCGGCGGCGCATTCGAGCCAGCAACAACAAACCGGACTGTATCCATGAATGATGACTATAGAAATAAAAATATAAATAGATCGAGACATAGAAATGACTGAAAGGACATATAACTATCTCAGTTTATCGATGAAGGCCCCTCAATATGGAATGTAACAGCCTTGTTTTCAGCAAATGTAGATAACAAACGTACATGAACGGGAAATAATTATGACAATATCGATATTTTATGTACATCAGGCTATTAAGCATAATTGCTAGCAATAGGTATAGGGATGTTATTAGTGATCACCTCTCTTTGTGAGGTTTCGGAAATCGTTCTGTCACACTGTCACAACTTGCTGGAACTTGTCATGTGTGATCTGCGAGCAAGGGCAATGGACACTCTGTCACTTCCCATAACATCCATCAATTGCCACCCGCTTGTGACAATAAACCACATTTGACATGACACTACCAGATGCTCCCCTGCCGTGTTCAACCCTGGAACGATTTGAAAACTATAGTCTCGTTAAGAAATGTTACTGACCAGGAAGCATCCGGTTCTGGAGCATGACATTGACAAATGTCTAGCAAAGCACAGCGATATTTTTAACCTTGTGGATAGTAGAGGAGAGTAGAACCGGAAATGAACAATTATAAGGTTGTCACTCACAATGATGACAACTTAGTCAAAATCAGCTGCCGCCACTGAACGGGCATTGCTATTTTTGTTAGTGTCACCAAGAGTATCAAAGAACCAGGACCCTGTATGATTGCTTCGCCTTCCCCCAACAAGGCAACATGATCGCGCTTTGCCAAGTAGACTGCACCGCTTCTAGGAGTGGCGCAGTAATATGTAGATTTCTGAATGTGTTGGAGAAATCTTATATGTCACCGACATTTTGGAAAAAAAACAACACCTTTGCCCGAATATGTTGTGTAGTACAAGTCAACTTTTCTTTAGATCAATATGCAGAGATAAAAGGTTAATAGGTCATGTCCGCTACCGTCATAGCGACACGATACAGACGACCCTCGGTGGTAAATATTAATTGTACATCAGTAACGACACCATTACACAATGTCACTACCGGTATACGTTAGGCGTCAGACGCAATGTTATTGCGGACATCGGGGGATCTACAGTAAAGAAAGAAAACAGGTAGGTTCCTGATGCCATTCAATAACTCTGAAACATGCGTCTGCGACAAGCGCGCCCGGATGCTCACTAGTGTGTGCGCGAAGAGTATAGTTACAATTTATGAGACTCTCTCTCCAGAAAATATGAGGCGAAGTGCATTTATGAAAGTTAGCTTGCCTTCAGACGTCAATTTTATTGCCACTTGCAGCGATAGATTGCGCATATTGTTACTTTCCGTATTTCCTTCTGGAACTATTTGCAACCATAGACGGACGGCCGCCGGCGTCCGCCGTCGGTCTCCGGCCCGTCCCCTACCGCCCGCCATTCATAATATGGCGGGGCGCGGGATTCCTATTCCCTGAATGTTAATGGGCCCCAACGCCAAAGTTACAGGCAGATTTGCACATTTGAAACGATGGGCAATGGGCCTGGCATGAGTTCCGCCACCATTAGAGTTGAGGCCGACAGATTTTCATGAAATTGTTTAAAATTAATACGCTCATGGGCGTTGAAGGTAAATAATGCATCTACAACCATGAATTTCTCCTACGCCAATTTGGCGTGGCAGAGCCGATGTTGCCTAGTATTGTTGAAGGGTGGAACTTTACTTTTTGCCGTGCCACCGCTCGGCGGCCCTACGGATCCTCTTGGCAGCAACCGTCGGCGCTTGACGTGCATCGAGCCATGCCAGAACGTCAATAATGTCGCAAAGCTTCATGTAAAAAAAAAGTGACAGGCTTAGATATCTATAAAAGTAGTCGAGTATGGCATCAGAAGGTAGCTAATTTTATGCCGGTATATTTGAAACCATTGGCAATTAATTCGCTAATGTAGGACATCTGATATACATTTAAAAGGAATACAATGTGATAATTTGAGACACAAATCTTGGAATTGAGTGCAAAAATGACAGGGTTGGATGTCCATAAAAGTAGTCGAATATGGCATCAGAAGGCAGCGGATTTTATGCCGGTTTGCTTAAGACCATTGGAAATTAATTCAGTAGTGTAGAACATCTGATATACAATTTAAAGGAATACAATGCGATAATTCGAGGCACAAATCCTGGAATTGAGTGCAAAAATGACAGGGTTAGATATCTATAAAAGTAGTCGAGTAAGGCACCAGGAGGCGGCGGATTCTATGCCGGTTTATTAAGACTATTGGACATTAATTCGGTAATGTAGAACATCTGATATACAATATATAGTGATACAATGTGATAATTTGGGACACAAATTCTGGAATTGAGTGCAACAGTGACAGGGTTAAACCTTCATGGAAGTTCTCAAGGTGATATCAAAATGTGTAGCACGTTCGATTTTCGTTTAGTTAAGAACATTATAAATTGTCAGGACGTCACACAGAAGACGTATGACACGTTTTTATCACGAGATGTTGAGTGGCCAATTGCTCCCATTTCACTTTAAGGGCAAAGTGACGGGGTGAAATGATTTGATAATAAAACGAACTACACATCATAAGAGAGCTTGTTTCAATGTTGTTCAAATTGGACCATTGAAAATTACTTGCACCATGTCTAGAAACCAGAATATAGCATTAATCAAAGGAAGCCCACTCTGATGGTGTTCCTTCACAAACCCACCACCAGAGCGGCGCCACCGGTATTATGTCCGCTTATGACGTCTAACGAAAGATCGCAGCCAAGTATATAGTGCGGCGTTACTTCAGTGATATACGTGGCATACAGCATGTCTACCAACACATCACACACGATCTCATTAGGAAAATCTGAACGAATGTTGGTCCAATGAAGGCACCTTGAGTAGGGAGACCAATTGGCTCCTTTTAATCTTACAATTATTGTTGTTGATAGCAGCGATTATTGGTCGCAATAACAGACTGTCAACTGCAGGTATGACGTTGAAAGTACATATGTAGGCCCTGTGTATGGATACATGTTAGCATGCATCATTTCCCCCTTGAGTTCAAATTGCGAGCTGGCCTCACTGAACTCTAACCCGTATCACATGATATACACTTGTATACACTTACAGTTCGATGTTGATATTGATCTTGTTTAATGCATGACACTGGAATATTTAGAATATCTGGCATTCAGTTCGCGCGACAACCACTGAGGAATGGGGATGGGACAGCTTCCATTCCCGGGTGAGTAAACGGGCGAACCGTTGCCGGGTGAAGACAGCCACTGAAAAATGGCGAAGGATATCATCCATTTTCGGGTGAACAAACGCGCAGACCGGTGCCGGATGAAGACAATAGCGTTCGCAATATCTATCTACCATTCCAGCATATTTATTACCGTTTTCCACTTTAGCCAGTTTCGAAGCCGTATTTCTAGTCGAAGGTGACGCTGCCAGCCAGAGGAATCTCCACGCAAAAAGGAGCATTGGGACGATGCTCTGCAATAGGAGGCATTATGCGACATTCTGTGGAGGGCAAGCCACTATTGGTTATTGGCACGGTGGAGGGACGAATTGGAAAGGAGCAGCCTCCATCTTCCAAGGAGTGGCTTACTGGACGTGCGTGTCACTGATAATGTGTGTCCCTCACTGGACCGGACCTCCTTCCTCAATAGCATACTTCGCATGAAAGGGACGCCTAGCAAAAGTGGGAATGGGTCACCTCATTTTGAAGCCCCTGTGTTGTCTAAAGAAGACTGGACAGATGGATCTGGGAGCCACCATACCATAGGACCATAGGACACACCTCTGGCTTCAACACTCCGTGAAGAAGATTCAACCCTGTCTGTTACCTCGTGCAAGCTCTCCAGGTTCCGCCTTTTCACTGCAAATTTACATGACTGCTAATAACCAGATTAATTAATGGGCAGGTTTAGCCTATATACTTGTGCTCCATACAGAGCCATAGCGCATATCGATTTCGTAAGCTGTTCGCAGTTGGTATGTACAAGGGCGTCGCCACCGGGGGGCAGGGGCAGTCGCCCCCTGCCGTCAAACAGGGCGCCGCCCCCTGAAATTTGAGGAGGCCCCTATCCGGAAATGCACAGGAAAAAAGTGAGCAATGAGGCCGACGACACACGAGAGGAGGCCTCCAAGACGTGAGAGGAGGCCCCTAATTTGAAGGAGTCACCTAGGAGAGGATAGGAGGCCCCAGAAATCACGAGAGTGTCCAACAATTGGCACGGAGGCCCCCAGGAATGCAAAGGATGCCCCCAGGATTGCAAAGGAGGCCCCCAGGATTGCAAGGAGGCCTCCAGGATTACAAGGAGGCCCCCTGGATTGAAAGGAGGCCCCCAGGATTGCAAAGGAGGCCTCCATGATTACAAAGGAGGCCCCCTGGATTGAAAAGGAGGCCCCAGGATTGCAAAGGAGGCCCCCAGGATTGCAAAGGAGGCCCCCAGGTTTGCAAAGGAGGACTCCAGGATTGCAAAGGAGACCCCCAGGAATGCAAAGGAGGCCCTCACGATTGCAAAGGAGGCCTCCAGGATTACAAAGGAGGCCCCCAGGATTGCAAAGGAGGCCCCCAGGATTGCAAAGGAGGCCTCCAGGATTACAAAGGAGTCCCCCAGGATTGAAAAGGAGGCCCCAGAATTGCAAAGGAGGCCTCCAGGATTACAAAGGAGGCCCACAGGATCGCAAAGGAGGCCCCCAGGATTGCAAAGGAGGCCTCCATGATTACAAAGGAGGCCCCCATGATTGAAAAGGAGGCCCCCAAGGTTGCAAAGGAGGCCCCAGGATTGCAAAGGAGGCCTCCATGATTACAAAAAGGAGGCCCCTGGATTGAAAAGGAGGCCCTGGATTGAAAAGGAGGCCCCCAGGATTGCAAAGGAGGCACCCAGGATTGCAAAGGAGGCCCCAGGTTTTTTTTTTTTTTGCAAAGAAGGACTCCAGGATTGCAAAGGAGACCCCAGGAATGCAAAAGGAGGGCCCTCACGATTGCAAAGGAGA